>NDXB01001422.1:227980-250002 GCA_002631895.1 Agapornis roseicollis
TTTTTTTTTTACACTTCAATATTTATTTTTTTTTTTAATTACATCTCTTGAAAAAAAAGGAAGTGAAATATGCAGCAAACTCTTCCAAGGCCTCAGAGAATTTAATTGCTTCATGTACAAATCTCGCTCAAGCTAAGGAAGCAGAAATGAGTTTTTTCAAGACTGGTCCATACCTTTGTGCCTTATTTCATGCTTGTGTTCCGCTTCCCTGCGTCTGAGTGAATCCTTGTGAGTGAGAACCACTTTCCCAATGCGGTAGCACTATCAAAAGTGGGAGCTTCAAATCAATACCCTGTCTGTGCTACCTCAAGGGGTCTACAGCAGCAGATGAATCATGTTGAATTTCTCCAAAATGGTTGTATTGTCTGCCAAAATTTCAAGCTTTTCAAACAGTAAAAGTTGACATGGGAGTACCTGTCTAAGTAAAAAGGTGTTCAAAGAACTGCACTATAGTTAGTGAGTTCTCAGGGGCTAACAGCAGATACAACATCCTTATTGTGTCACTAAGATCATAGTGTGGAGGCTCTGTGCATAACTTGCCTTGTGAAGAACCTTTGACCTCTCTATTTTGAGAAATTATGGGGTGATTAGTGCTATATTGCTACTACCGAAGTCTGATTTCCAAATGAAATATTAACAGCCAGTATTTGTTTTTATTTAGAGGGAGCAGTAGGTTCCTACCCCTTGTAAGGTCATTTCTGCACTCCAAATTACCTTCTTTTTATTTATATTTTGAGAGTTTGATAATATCTTCTGTGAATATCTTTGCTAAGCTTATTCTTGCACTTTACTATTATAATTATCTATGAATAGAATGGTTTGTAATGTGAATGGGCAAATGTACTTAAAGCTGTAATTAAAGTTTAGTCTTGCCACATCTGATGGGCATGAAACCAAGGCACCTTTCTTCATGTCAAGTTATGATTCTCTGATCTTTCCAAATAGGTGTATATTTGCCTTTTTTGGCTCAGTTCAGTAGGCTTTGCTGTTTCCAAGAGAGAGATGTGAAATTAATTGAGTTCGATTGCATTATATAATTAATAGTAATTCTGTTGTGTTTGAAGTTTTAATATGGTCACATCAAGGTCTGTTTTGCATTGAGTAAGTCTTTGTGGAGCCTGTCTCTGCTCTTCAGTGAAAGACTTAGAAGGCAGTCCTAAATTCATCTGCAGACTTTCCAAGCTTTAAGTTAAGGTAAAATGCCTAACTGGCTTAGTTGCTAATTGAAAAATAATGCCACTGAAGAACCAAGGGACACAATGGCACTGTATTTCAAATAAAACCTGTGCTTGCTCTGTGTTTACTCTGATGGCTGAAAGCACTGTGGCTAGTTAGCATAGCACTGAGAAGACCTTTTGCACCGTACCTTCTATGCAGTCTCAAAAAACCAATCAGGGCTAGGTGAACTTTGAACTTGGGATGAACTCACTTGTGTGTCTGAAAAAATGTCATTCAAGTTTTTCAGGTATTCATGCAACTCATTATAGCTAAGGGTTACTTCTAGCATTACATTCTGTTTAGGTGTTTGACTGCTTCTACCATTTACCTGTGAAACTACGTCATTCCTAATATTGAAAGGGGAAAAGCAGAACAATACTAGTATGTGTATATGTTTGTCATTTTTATTTAAATGCCTTGTGGTAGTGCTCTGCAAATCAGACACTTCTTGAATTTAAGTTTTCCTATTTTGGTATTAAATTTTATTGGAGAATCTCTGATAAGTATACTGTCCATTGTAGAGTTTTGCTGTGGGCAGTAATACACTGAGTGAAGAACTAACAGATTCTGTTCATTGATATTATCCTTTCTGTAACTGGTTTTAAGTCCAGCTCAGAGAAATCCTTTTCTCTCTCCAACTCACCCCTGCCCCAGAATGAATGAAAATTCCCGAGAATAATGGGGGTTGGTGCTTTAGGACATCTTGTGTTAATTTTGCAAGGGCTGCCAACAGTGACAAATCCTGAAATATCATACAAAGACAAAACCTTTTCATTCTACAACCATTAACTTTATTATTATTATGTCATTTCAAGACACTGCAGGTGCAGGGTTGAAGATCTGTTTCAGATAAACATTTTTTAGTGCAAGTCTTGGGATGTTAGTGTTGTGTGTGACTTAGTCATTCAGTGTGTCATTGTTTAAGAGTCAAGGCTAGAGTATTTGTAAACAGTATATGTAAACAATATTTGCATCTTTTAAAAAATAATTTTGGGGAAAATACTATTTAATCAGTATACAGTGCTTAACTGTTCGTATGATCCTCTCTTGCATCTTCTCTGTGTGGATATTTTCTTTGCATGTGTGGAGTAAAATAATAAGTGTTGTTCTGGTTTACGTTTTTTGTTCACTTTACCAAAAAACTAATATTTGTAAATGAATAATACAAGCTTTTTGCTGCATGCTTTTTTTGTAAAATGCTTGAAGATACACTGTCTTTAAGATAAACTACTAATCCTGTGTGAAGTTAGCAAGGAATGATCTGAAAACTTTTGTAGGGATTTAGAGTTTTATTTCTGATTTTAATGGGGAAACTGTTGTGAAACTTACACAAAGCTTTATTCTCAGCCTAATCTGGGATTGCTTGTGGATAATGATAATGAAAAAATACACTTTAGCTTTATGAAGTAATGTACTTAGAAGAAATTGCCGTGTTAAACAGATGCATTTGACTGTAACTGACTGCTCAGAAATAATTGTACTGAAAGGGATGAAATTGAAAGAAATTAGTAATACAGTGATCACTGATGTTATGCATTTATGTTATATCTGATGTTTAATTTCCATAGACAAATACATTTTATGCTTTTCTGTATAAAATACAATATCAGTTTTTCCATATTTTAGATTAAATAAGATTATGAATCAGGTGGCCATTCAGCGGAAGAAGCAATTTGTTGAACGAGTGCACAGTTACTGGTTGCTTAAAAGACTGTCTAGGAATGGTGTTCCTCTGTTGAGAAGGCTGCAGTCCAGTTTACAGTCACAAAGAAACACACAACAGGTATGTGACACACTTTTTACTCATAAGAAGAAATCAGAAAATCTTTATTTTAAAGAGTAAAAAAACTAACCAGGAAACATAGCAGAGTGAAGACTTCCTCTTATTCAGGACTGAGTAAATTCTTCACCTTATTTTTAAGTAATATCTCCCACAACGGAAATTGAGCATTATCTAATCCTTTTTAATTTGAGATGTGAAAAGAAAAATATTTCTGCAGGGTTTTTGGCTTGTTGGGTTTTTGTGTGTGTGTGTGTTTGGTTTTGTTGTTTTTTTTTTTGTTTGTTTGTTTATTTTGCTTAAATGTTTCACAAAAACATGGTCACTGAAACTATCCTGATATCAGTGTTCATTGATTAATATTGTATTTTTTTGGAACTCACTTACCAATGTGCTGTGAGTTATTAAGATAAAAATAAATCTAGTATTAAATACATGAAAAAGTGCAAAGTGAATGTCATCTTTGATATTTATAGCTCAGAAAACCAGGGATTTTTTCAGAGTAGAGGTTAGGTGTTCAGTTTATAGTCTTCAAATCCAGATCCTTATTATCCACCTTGTTCAGTAGTAACAGAATAAAGAGCAAGTTGTTGACAAAGCTCAAAGACCAGTTTCCACTCTTAGTTTTGACATAGTTAAGTGGAATTATAGACAAGCATAAATTCATGCTGATAATTTTGTTCAGGTAAAACTCATCCTAGCTAAAATACATCTAGGCTGGTTAAAGTACGCATTTTTCAGTCAGAATTGCTGAAAAACAATGAAACAGGCACTCCAGATGTGTGTCATGCAGAAAGTGATACACACCTGTGCTTCCCATTTTTGTAATATGAGCAGCTCTTCAGTGACATTAGAGATTTTGGCTGGTCTTTTATTGTTTTGGGGTTTTTTTTCATTCTCTAGGTGTTTAACTTCCAGTGGAGTTGTTCCTGTTAAATAGCCTCTAGAACTTAATGCATTTTGTAATCATTTACTTACATTAAATTGAGCTTCCCCCTGTTCTCCCCCCCATCCTTTTTAAAGCTGAACAATTATTTTGTTTGAGTTGCATTGCTATTTGCTGATTAAATCATTAATTGATGTAGTCATAAAAACATCATGGTCAATACTACTAATTATTTGATCTGTCATTTTTGTGTGTGTTTCTTTTCTTAGCTTTTCATGGGGGTGGGGGGAAACCAAAACAACAACAACAAAAAAACTAATTAATAATTCCCAAAATGATTGAGGTTGGAAGGGACCTCTGGAGGCCGTCTGGTGCAACCTGCTGCTCAAGCACAGCTACTTAGGTTGCCTAGGACTTTATCCAGATGGCTTTGGAGTATCTCCAAGGGTGCAGACTCCACAGCCTCCCTGGGCAGCCTGTGCTGTGCCACTGCTTGGTCACACTTGGTGCTTTCTGATGTTTGGAGAGATCATCTTGTTTCTCACTTTGTGCTGCCTCTGGTCCTGTCACAGGTAACACTGAAAAGAGCCTGACTCATCCTCCTTGCACTCTCCCTTCAGATGTTTATGTACATTGGTGAGATCCTCCCTGAGAATCTTCTTCTCCAGGCTAAACAGTCCCAGCTCTCTCAGTGTTTTCTCAGAGCTGAGATGCTCAAATTCATTTTCATGGAATTTAGGTGGATTCTTTTTAGATGGCATTAAGTTTGAATATAAATTGGCCACTTGTTCATCTTTCTTACACTGTTTCTGTATTCCTCCATTTTCATACTTTTTTGGGGTGCTGTAACTTCTGTGAAATATTTTGTATTCTACGTTAAATTTCTAATCTTTTAATCCTTTATGAGAAGATTCTATTCTGAAGAGTTGTGCCTGGCAGTTACCTAATAATAGCAGAAATTATTTTATTCAGATAGTAGACTGCTGGGTTGTTTTTTTTTAAATGAGCTTGAGTCCTTAAAAATAATAAATTCATGCACCAAAGTTTAAGGGTTATGTGGCAGTGCAGACCCAGGCTAGAGTTATTGTCTGAAAAAAATACACTTAATAGTTGGTAGTTGAGAAGTACTTTTCCTATTGAGATGGCCTAATGAGACTGCGACATTTCTAAATATTTAAATAGTAGCTACCAAAATAAACAATTATTATTGAAGTTGGATTATGATTCTGTGATTCTATAACAAGGGTTAGGACCTGTTTAGCATCTCTTTGCCTTTTTTGCACTCCTGTACAAACACAATTTATTTTTTTTCAAAGCTATGAGCTATTCCTTAGAAAATGTTTTCTAAATTATTTGGAAACTATTTATACTGGTTTATTAAAGATGTGGGTAGTTCTGAAACTTTATTTATAAAAACTTGTATTAACTTTGTCTTTTGTAAAGAAAAAGCAATCTTCAAGCAGAGCTGAGGATTAAATAGTTCTATTGATGAAAAATATGTAGATGGTAGTGAGTATACAGCGAATAGTGAGTATCCTGTGACATGGCAGGATTGTATGACATTGCCCATGCCATCTTCAATAAGTATTTGTAATGCATATTAAAGTAGTCATAACTGTAAAGCATTTGATGCATTAGTCATCTTCAATTATAAACCAAACCAGAATGAAGACTTTAATAAACAGCAGTGCCATCGCTGTTTTGAGAATGTGTGAAAGTTTTTGAAATATAGATGGTAATTCATTTCAGTCTAGATGGGAAAATTCTGTTGACCTCATTTTATATGAGAGGTCAAAACATTCAAGAAACCTGAATAGGTTTTCAGTCAGTCAGGGGAACATAAACACTGATGTAATACAGTTTCAGAGAAGATTTTTATTTATTTATTTATTTATTTAAACTGAAAAGAAATATTAGGCTGAGGAACCAAAACCCTGGAAATGGTTTCAGGATGCCTAGTGGAGGTTGGCTTTGATCCCTCTCTAAATATCGTTTACTAGATCAAATTTGGCAGGGGGAGAAGGGTTTGTGATTTATGGTTGCTTCCTAATGAACATCTTTCAGATCTTAATTGTGATATGCTTTTGGAGGTGATGTTTTATCAACTACAAGTTCTAAACCAGGCAAGAAGATCTTGGCTTATATGCTACCTCACCATCTGCAGGAAAAAGGAACCATCTGAAAGAATGGCTTATACTGTCACTTCTCTCTCCACCTAGAAATTCAGGAAGGCTATTGAAAATATGCTAATAAATTTATGTTCCCATTATTTTCTGTAATTAAAGAATGGTTGAATAAAAGTAAGGCATGTAATCTAAGTATAGTAGCTTGTTGCTGCTGTAGCGAGATTGATTTAAAGCTGCTATTACTATACTGTATAATAAACTGCTGTGAGAGAAACAGAGTAGAAGGTGCTGCTGACTAAGGTCATATCAGCACTGAAGATTTCAGTAAGAGCACAAGTTGCAACCGTTAAATGGTTTTGACTGATTGACATACAGGTGCCAGCAGAGGGTCTTCATAAAACTAATTGTATTGATCAAGATCCAATTTCATCACTATTAGAAATAGAATTTGCAATTAGATGCTTGTTTGGCTCATATCAGTTACAGTCCATGTAGGGAGTGAGGCTGTCTCCATGTACTCACGTCTAGGGGAAGGGGTGATCTGTTGGCGCACTGGCAGTATTCCTACTAATAGGAAGAGACTGGTAGCATACTTGTGGGGGGAGCTGGAGCTGAAAACCAGTTCTCAGTTGGTCCATGTTCTGTGTCTAGATGTAGAAGTATTTTCCTCTTCCCTCAGTATTAATCAATGTGTCAGTTTTAGCTTTTCTTTCTAGGTAATACTTGGTGTTCAGAAAGAACTGAGTCTATCAGAAAATACCACAGTTTCTTTTTAAATTTTTCTTGCATTGTCTGCCAGAAGAAACTTCCTGGCTTTGTTATAGAAAGAAAGATTTGGAAAAACTCTTTACCAGGAAAGTTAATAGACACTTTCCTTGCCAAAAAGCTTATGAAAACTAAAAATTTTAAAAGAAATTATTTTTATCCAAGTTTTTACCAGTTAGATATTGGAAACCAGTTCATCATGCTCTCTTTAGCTTGCCTGGATCTTTTGATCTAACTATATATAATACATAGGTTAGGGTGAAGAGGGTTTATCTCAGCAATTGTAACTGTGCACACAACAAGAAAGCAAGCAAGGTGCTCTTTGTAGTCACATCTGCAGATTGGCACCTGCCTGCCTATTTTATGGAATGAAATTGGTTAAACAACTGATTCAACTGAAGGAATGATTTTTTTTTTCCATAATTTTTCTTAAATACAATTATACCTTCAACTTTAGTCAAATCCTGAAGTCTCAAGTGAACTACTCCAAGGTTTGCTGTAAAAAGTAACTTTTTTGTTGCTTAAAGTTTCCTGACCCACCCTAAAACCAGCATGGTTTTGTTGACTTAGCTTTGAGCAGGGTCAGTTCCAAAATTTCATGAACTCTGCAATTACATAGGGCAAAGGAGTGGACTCTGACTGGCTGCAAGCAAAGGGCAAGTCTTCCACTTTTAGCAATAACCACAACTTAATTCTGGTCCTGAAAAACAGTGAAGCTATGGAAATATTGTATAGCAATGTCACTTAACAGTCAGGTTGCTTTTGCACACGTGGGACTTGTACTCAGAACTGAAGGAGTATAGGAGAACAGCAATTAGTGGCACTGTAGACTTTCTAATTCAGTCAGTCTGAGAATATTAAGGAATTGAAAATATGGGTATTATTTTTTTTCTGCCAGAATTTACTTTGAACTGTTCCGACCATCAGCAGTTAAATTATGTGTCTAAGTCAAAACTTAACTACTTAAGAAAAATTATAACTGTCAGTAGTAATTCCCATTAGAAAAAGGAACTAGAATTTTCTGGCTACAATTTTTCAAACTTTTTTTAAGGAGGAACAAACTGCTGTTTCCAGGTTGCTATACTGTAATACAGACATAATTGATACTTGAGGATTTTCAACTTCACTAAAGTCAGAGATCTGAATAAAACTAACTTACAGCTTTCACGGGTACTAGCCTTTATTTAAAAAATGTATAAAGCAATGAAAAACGATGCAGATCATAGAATCATAGCACTTACAAAGCCATTCAGTATTCTTTTTTTAACTGCCACTTTTTGTGATTCTATTTTTGGGAAACTTATCTGAAAAACTGCACACGCTTCTTTTAAAGTGCCTATAACATTTCTAAATTATCCTTCGGTTAAGGAGGTTTCTCCTTAGAGTATAAAATTTGTAATGTTGGGTTTTGTTCATCTGCTCAAACATCTTTATTTTTCTCTGTATTTCTTATAACTTGGAGAATTTTTTATTTGCTTGCTTTAGTTTTAAATATTATCTGACAATAGTGGATATTGCATTATGCTAGTTACAGGCAAGCATACAAATTTTTAGATCTCTGTCTGAGATTCTTTTATAAAATATTCATTCTAAATGTAATAATTTTCCAAAACAGATGTTTCTTTCGTGTACTTGGTACTAATATGAGGACTTCTAATCTGTTATGGCCTTGTTTCCAGTGAATTACCAATACTGTTTGAATACTGTAGGCAGTATTCCAATATTCTCCTTTTTCTTACAAAGAATATTAAAAAAGAAAGGCTCTGTTTTCTGTATGTACAAATCAAACTAAATATTGCAAGTGTACAAATACTGCTTCTTCCTAAAAATATGGAAATTGTTTCATCAGTTCGCTGAAAGGTTGTGTTTACTGCATTAGCCATTTGCTGTACCACATAAAGTTTATAAACTGCTTTTTATTTCCTGTCCTCAGAAGTTGTAGTGATTTTGTTCTATTACAAATGTGCCCTGATTCTGATTTTGATTCTGAATTTGTTTCTAACAGGCTTGAGTTTCTGAAGAAGCTGATCATCTTCACATAGTTGGGATTTTAATGTAAAAATACTGAATTTTATTTTGCAGCTTGTTATATTACTGCATTGCTGTTTGCTGTATTGCTTTTCTGATGTAAATAGCCTTTACCATAGGATTGCTTCCTGGTTTGTAGAGGTTGTTTTTTTTTTTTTTCAGCTAGATGCATGAGAAACTCTAGAAGATACCCTGATCAGAGGTTTTCTTTTGTTGCAGTATGAAGCTTATGATCAAGTACCCTATCTATTAGGCAGTAGTTTCTCTTTTCCTGGAAATACTTTCTGTAATTACATAAAGCATGGCTTATAAAAACAGGTAAGTGTTCCTTATGTCATGAAAACCTTTTGATTGTTTTTTTAGAGAGAAGATGATGAAGAAATGCAAGCCCTGAAAGAAAAATTGAAGTACTGGCAAAGGCTGCGCCATGATCTTGAAAGAGCACGTTTATTGATTGAACTTATACGTAAGCGTGAAAAATTAAAAAGAGAACAGGTAAAGGGAATTCTTAATTTGTTGAACCTCTTCTGAAGAAAAGATAGTTTAAGTATTCTCACACACAGTTTTTGCAATAGAAAGAGTGCAGTGTTTGTCTTCTAATTCTCACATAGGATCAAGAAAAGTGTATGTGTGCACTCATGCAACCTGTTTAAGATACGTAAAATTATCATAGAATCACAGAATGGTTTGGGTTGGAAGGGACCTTCCTGGTCCAATGCACCTGCAATCAAGGAGGACATCTTCAACTAGATCATGTTGTTCAAAGCTCTGCCCAGCCTGGCTTGATTGCTTCCAGGGATGCAACATCTGTCATTTCTCTGGGCAACCTGCTCCAATGTTTCACCACTGTCATTGTAAAAACTTTCTTACTTATGTGTAGTGTGAACCTACCCTGGTTTAGTTTACAACCATTATCTTTTGTCCTATTACAAGAGGCTGCACTAAGAAGTTTGTCCCCATATTTTTAATAAACCCCCATTAAGTACTGAAAGGTGCAATAAGGTTTGCCTGGAGCTTTCTCTTCTCCAGCCTGAGCAGCCTGTTTTCTTTGTAGGAGAGGTGTTCCAACCTCTGATCATTTTTGTGGTCCTCATCTGGACCCTCTGCAACAGATCCAGGTTTTCTTTTCTGTGTTGGAGGCCCTAGAACTGTACACAGTACTTCAGGTGGGGTCTCACGAGAGCAGAGTAGAAGGGCAGAGTCACCTTGCTGGACCTGCTGGTCACACGTCTTTGAAAGCAGCCAAGTACATAGTTGGCCTTTCAGGAATGGGCAGAAACTGCTAGACTATGTCCAGTTTTTCATCCACCAGTTCCCCAAGTCCTTCTCTGCAGGGCCTTAATATGGCTTCTAGGAGGATCTGTTCCATTTTTTGCCAAGGTATACAGGAGAGGCTGACAGGTTAGTCATTCCCCAGGTCCTCCTTCCTACCCTTTTTAAAAATGGGCTCAGTGTTTCCCTGTCTCTGAGGACTGCATCCGACCACCATGACTTTCAGATACCTTAGAGTGCCTCGGCAACCGCATCAGCCAATTCCCTCAGAACTCTGAGATGCATCTCATCAGCTCCTATAGACTTACATGTATTTAGGTTCCTCAGATGGTCATGAACCTGATCTCTTACAGTGGGAGGGACTTTGCTTCCCCAGTCCTTTCTTTGAGGTCCATCTACTTGAGAGGTGTGAGAAGAGAGAGCACCTGTGAAGACTGAGGCAAAAAAGTTGTTGAGTACCTCAGCTTTCTCTTCATCCGTTGTTACCAGTTTGCCAGCCACATTCCTGGGGGGTATGCTTTCTTTGACTTTCTTTTTCTGGTTGAAAGACCTGTAGAAGCCCTTCTTATTATTCTTTGTGATCCTTGCCTTGCTGACCCCATCGCTACGCAACAGGGCAGTGTCCCTTGTGAACAGTCTGTAGCCATTGATAGTCATACTCCAGCTATAGGATTCATCCCAGCATTTTTCAGTAATGACAACTAGGTCATAGCTTTCTAGCA
Source organism: Agapornis roseicollis (assembly GCA_002631895.1). NCBI lineage: Eukaryota > Metazoa > Chordata > Aves > Psittaciformes > Psittacidae > Agapornis > Agapornis roseicollis. Next base: position 238,778 of record NDXB01001422.1, read on the forward strand.
TCACAGTGGCATCCAGCTTCTCCTGCTTGTTGCCTGTGCTATGTACATTTGTGTAGAGAAATCGTTTAACAGGCCATTCTGTTAGGCTTGCAAATATGATTAGTTTCTGAAGAAGTGTAGAAGATTTTCTCTCTTCATGTTTTCCTAATACATGTGCCTGTACTGAGTAGCACTTTTATTCTTCTGTCACTAAAACAATGGAAAAAAAAAATCCCTAAACCTGCACCTGTCTCCTACAACATTCTTGAGTTAACATTGCTGGGAGAAGAGATCTGAGGAAGTGGTGGTGCAGAAAGATAGTATTTTACATGAAAACTGTGAAAGCAAGATGTTTGCATTTATAAGTCTTTAATTGTCCGTATAAAAACACCATTCCATTTTTACTGTTTGCAAGCTGTACACGTTCATTGCAGGTTAATGTAGTTTGTAATTCTTGAGTGCTTTCTGGAATTCCATGCATCATTCTTGAGCATTCACATATCACTTGCAATACATACGTATTATGTGGTGTTACTTATAAACATGTATTTTATGCATGTGTTTGTATGTGTATACTTTGCAAGTTTCTATTATATGTGTACACATACACTGTTAATGTGTCATTAAGAGTTTACTCGTGCTGTAACAAAACTGTTTCAATGTTGATAACTCTTTAAATGGGCTGAAAATAAACCTGGAGAGGAGTTGTAATATTGTAAAAAATAACAAATGTTCTGAAGGATGAGCAAGTATTTGAAGATGTTGATTCTGTTTATCTAAATTTTTTTTCTTGGAATTTATATAGCACGTCATCTTTGAAATTGCTCTTTGTTTTGGTCTGGTGTAGCTTACAGATGTTCAGCAAATTCTCTTTTTACATTTTGAACATGGCACTGCAGCTGAAATTTAACTTTAAACATGTTACCTTTAAATTCTTGTTAGTACAACTGTATTACAATTTTATTACAATTACATTTGTTATTCTTGGCATTGTTGATGAAATAGGAAGCTCTTCTTGTGTAACATCTTTTCAAACAAAAGAAATAAAGATAAAAATGGGAAAGAAATAGATTTATAGGTAAAATACAAGTTTCAGTTCTGAGAAGCTGAAGTTGAGCCTACAATGAAGGGATGAGAATATTTTTTTTTTTTCTACGAAGTCATTAACTGAAAATGGGTGTCAGACAAATGCACACTGATGATACTAAAAGTATCATTGAACTCAGTTAAATATATTTGTGATGTTTCATATCTCAAGTACTGTAGTATGGCTTCAAAGCAATTTTAAAATAGTATCTTAAGGAATAATGTTTAATTGGATAATTACTACTTTTGTAGGTCAAGATTGAGCAAGTTGCTATGGAACTTCAGCTTACTCCATTTACTGTACTTCTGCGATCAGTTCTGGATCAGCTGCAGGAAAAGGATTCTGCTCGGATATTTGCTCAGCCAGTGAACCTTAAGGAGGTATGGTTCAAGCTGAATTTCCTTGTGTTTATGTAGGACATGGTGGCACTTAAATACAAGAAACATATCACTGCATGCAAAGGTGAAAGCAGCATTGCCTTTTGTGGTTTAAGCCCAGCTGGTAACTCAGAATCACGCAGCTGCTTGCTCACTCCTCTCCTTCGTCCTCCCCCTGCATCCCCTTAAGGATGCCGGGGAGAATCAAAAGGATGTGAATCCCATGAGTTGAGATAAGAACAGTCCAGTAACTAAGGTATAACACAAACCCAATACTGCTACCATCAATAATAATAAGGGAAATAACAAGGGGATAGAATATAAAACTAAAAGGGGAAAAGGAAAAGAAAACAGTAAATGCAAGTGATGCACAATACAATTGCTTACTACCCACTGACTGATACCCAGCTTGACTCGAGCAGCAATGTGGGCCTTCCAGATAGCTCCCCCAGTTCATATACTGGGCATGACGTGCTGTTGTATGGCATACCCCTTTAACTAGTTTGGGTCAGGTGTCCTGTCTCTGCTTCCTTCTGGCTTCTTGTGCTCTTCCTTACTGTCAGAGCATGAGGCTGAAAAGTCCTTGATCAGAGTAAACATTACTTAACAGCGACTGAAAACATCGGTGTGGTATCAGTGTCATTCTCAGACTAAAGCTGAAAACACAGCACTGCACCAGCTACTAGGAAGGAGAAAAACAAGCTGAACCCAGAACACCTTTTAATCTCTATTCTGATTAATTTGCATTATGATTTAGACTTTCTTAGCAGGAAGTCATATTTATGCTCATATACCAAAATAATTTCAAGGACATACATGTATGGAATAATATGGTTCATATTGGTCTTTTGTGATAAGGTTATTTGATAAAGGAGACTCAAAATAGAAATGTGGATACTGCATTCTTATTTTCAGGTGAAATTACATTCACTGGGAAACTAGATTGAATGTAGGTGTATGTGTATGTACATATACAGTACTGCTATATGTGTGCATAAATAACATGTAGACATATTATACGTGTCTGTGTATGTGTGCATATGCTACATACAGCTGTGTATTATATGTATGCATGCATTTATAAATATGTGTATATGCATAAATACATGTATAATATACACATAACCATAGAATTGCAAAAACACGTGGATTTAGCATCTGTTAATAGAGCTCCAGCTTGTTACCTAAGATGTAGAGTCTTGTAATACATAAACTTTTGCTGGTATGTGAATGTTTGCAGTATCAAGATGTGCATTTATAAGCTCCGCTTCAAATCTCTTTATTAGAGGTGTTACAGAATATGTGTAAAAATGTGGATCATTTAATAGCTAATGTTACTTTGTCTGTAGTAAGATAATTTTATCCATTTGTGTTTTAAATGTTTATTCAAAGGTTCCAGACTATTTGGATCATATTAAGCATCCTATGGATTTCTCTACCATGCGAAAACGGTTAGAGGCTCAAGGCTATAAAAACCTCAGTGAGTTTGAAGAAGACTTCAATCTTATCATAGATAATTGTATGAAATACAATGCAAAAGATACAATATTCTATAGAGCGGCAGTGCGGTTACGAGATCAAGGAGGTGTAGTTCTCAGGCAAGCTAGGAGAGATGCTGAAGGAATCGGTTATAATAATGAAACTGGAATGCACTTACCTGAACGGCCTAAACTTGAGTCACCCCAGCCTTTCTCTTGGGAAGATGGTAAGATATTTTTGGACTATCTTTAAAAGTTGAGTTTTCCATTGCACACAGTGTGTATCTTCCAAACAGATGATTTAAGACTGTTGCTGTTCAGTTTGCTGAGTAGATTCCACCCTTCCCCCCTCCAGTTAAAAAATGGCTTGAAAGGTACAAGTGTTTCTATTCTAGTAGATCTGTTATTAAAAAGCATTGTCCAGTTTCTGATTTTGATAATGTGAGAGGCTCATTTAACAAGATATATGAAAAAGGTTTTTAAATTGAGTGCTTTCACCTGATTGTATGTGCTTGTAAGTCATGAAAAATGACTACCAGTACACACACACACACACTTAAGCACATTCTTAAATAAACTACTGAATTAAAAAATCAAATGTGTTTGTAATACTAGGAATTAAAATAGCTTCTTTTGACATACACATTAGTTTTCTGAGGTTTTGGCAATAAAGGGGAATAATTAACACGTTTCTTTTATGACCATAATCTTGCCCTTCTCTTTTACAAGAAGAAAATAATCTGTTAGGGTGGGAAGGATTAATAATATCTTCCTTCCGACCTTTTAATTCTTTGCTCTGCTATTTAGCTTTCTTAAGCAAAATGCTGATCAAGAAGAATAGTAATTATGTAGTTGGGATTCATTTCAGCATCACTGGTGATGGTGAAGCTACTAAGACTGTAATCTAAGTAGCTTTTTATGATGTTTTTAGTTCTGGCAAATGAATTTTATATTTTCCTCCTGTTAGTATTATTGTTCTGGGAAACATTCTGGAAAACACTAACATATTTTCCATCATATGTATTTTCACTTTAGTGGATAGGTTACTGAATCCTGCAAACAGAGCGCATATGTCCTTGGAAGAACAGCTGAGAGAGTTGCTAGAAAAACTTGATCTGACCTGTGCAATGAAATCCAGTGGGTCAAGGAGCAAAAGAGCAAAGCTGTTAAAGAAAGAAATCAGCATTATTCGCAACAAACTTAGTCAGCAACACAACCAAGCTCCTCAGATAGAATCAGGTATTGGAAGTTTTGAAGAAGAAAGTGCAGCATTAGAACAAGATGGAGAAGAGGAAGGTAAGAATTTAAACCATGTTTAAACTAGTACTGTTCTGAACTTCTTCAGTCAGGTGCTTTAGTATTTATTGAAGTGTAGTAAATTAATATTATATTTAATTTTTCATTGGACAAATAGCCACTGAATCGCAATAAGTATTTGAAGAGTATGAGAATGATATTTTTAAACAAAATCTCCCTCCATTATATTTCAAAGTAGCAAGGCTTTTTAAAAATCTAGGTGTTAAGAAATGAAAGTACAGACAATCTCTTACAAGAAGAGACTGGAAATGCCCAAGTGGAAAGCATCTTTGTACTTTAAGAAATCCACTTAAATAGCACAATGTGTGTCGGGGATCATGTGAGTCTAGGTCATTGATGCTGAAAACTCTGACCATTGTGCTGTCTTTTATAGCTGTTCTTACTCTCTGCTTCATACTTTGGGGACAGTGGAGAGTAGGTTTGGGTTGTTAATTTAGTTTCTTTGGTTTGGGTTTAGTTTTTTTGGGGTAGTGTTTTTTTGTTGGGTTGTTTTGTTTTTTTTTTTTAATCTAGCTATTGTTAGGACTTAGCAAACTTAATGTTATAGAATTGAGTCAGCCATATCTAACCAGTCCTTCCCCTTATGCTTTTCTTCCTCCTTAAAATATTGGTCTCGAAGCTGCACTTACTCTTGGCTAATTCCCATTTATTTCAATGAGAGCAGTATACTAGAAAGGCCTAACTTTATAATTCAGTTGAATATTATCTTTATATTTTTTATGTTTTACATCAGTTACTGCGGTCTTTATTGCTAATTTTTAAATGTTGCCAAGAAACTCTAGTCTCAAAAAAAAATTCTTTTGAGTTTGTTGCATGATCAGCTTGCCTCTAAAAAAGCCAGTTGATTTTTCTTTAGGAGAGTTAGAGATATGTTTTGTTTTGCATTGAATTTCAAGTGCGTTGAATGGGAGGAGGAAAGAGCTCAAGGGAAAATGGAAGCATGATAATAAATAAAACAGTCTGTGTCTGATACAGCTTGATGTTCCCAAAATTTCTGAAAGGCCGAGTCAATAAAATGGCTGTCCTTAACTGCCATTCAAATAGCAACTTGGATATTAATTCTTAGTGTGACTAAGAGAATGTTTTTCAAACATAAGTTGCTTGAGATTTGAATGACAACAGTAGAAAAAGTGTATGTGAATCAACACACTTATCTTGTTCTTGAGGCCATTAAGTATTCTTAAAACATTTAATGATTTTTTAAATTTATGTTTTATTCAAGTGAAGATGCTACTGAATATAGTTCTTTAGGAACATAGTTTCAGGCAGATAACTGAAGTTTTTACTTCTAGCTTTTCTATGACACAGCCTTTCACTGCAGCTGTTGTGCAAGATACAATCCAAAAGTGATCAGTAGCTGTTTTCTTATGTTCACAGTATGCTTTTTTGAAACAGAAGAGCATGATCCAGAGTTGATTGGCATTGCTGTTACAGTTCTGATCTAGTGAAGAGTAACAGTCATTAGTTCAAATCCAACTGGAAAGTGGAAGGTACTTCAAGGAGTAAAAAAGCCACATTTCCAAAAAGAAAAATGAGGAAAGAAGTAGATTCCTGTGCCCAAGATCTCTACAGGAGCTGACTTTAGAAGAGCTGTGAAGTTCCCTCTAGCAATTATGTTTTCAGTTGTGATTCTGTGGCAAATTTGGTACCAGAATAACCTCATGAAATTTAGGGTTTATTCTCAAATTAGTTTTGAATGCATAAATATATTTGTGACTATTTCCTAATTAATTTTAAGAAAATTAGAATTTGTTCACAAAGAAGAGTCACTTGGGACGTTCTAAACCACATGCTTTTTTAATTTGTGGTATTTAAATTTATCTGCCTGTAAATTTCATTCTGAATGCCTTCCTGAAATATTATTTACCAATTCTAATACTTATGTTCCTTCAGAAGATGTGAGCATGGTTAATAGTTCATTTTAACAATATTCTTTCTAATAGAACTGTGCTCTTGTTTGATTAGACCTTAAGCAGTGGGCAGAGACTTTTCTGCACTTAGTCACTGATTTCAAGTAAGCATTGCTGAGCCACACCCAAAGCAATACAGAGATAATAATTAATCCACTACAAATACAGGGTTTAAGCCCTTGGGGTTTTTACACCTTTTTTTTATGTGGCATAGAAAAATTAACTAAATTTTAAAATTTTATGTGATGGCATAAATACTACATTGGTCTCATAAAGTTACATTAGAATAAGCATCTTCTTTCTCAAGCTGTATTTTAGAAGGCTCTTTTGGAAGCTAGAAAGAAGGTTGTAACATATTTTAGAGTTGGTAATTATGGGTTAGGAAGCCCTTTAACTTGTATTTGGGACTGCTACAACAGTAGAATGTTTGTTTGCCGTCCCATCACTTGTGATGGAAAACTGAAATGAGTTTTATACACTCAGCTATATCTCCATTGTCTTTTCCCAACATAGAAATCCTGGAATTGACTGGGCAATGATCATGCAGGAAAAAAAAAAGGGGGGGGGCAGGGAGAGAGAGAAGAAGAAGTAATGGTAGAGGGTGTTTTTTCTGACTTCTTCTAACAAGTCTGCATTGTCAAGTTGCCAACTAGTGGCTAGTCAAGTTGCCAACTAGTGGCTAGTCAAGCTGCAAGACTCTGGAGGTGGTGGGTTTTTTCCTCCCCTTTTTTTCCCTTCTTTTTGATAGATAAAACATCTAGCTACGACTGTAGAAAAGCTCTTCAAGTCTTGTCTTTCTGGAGATTTTATGATGCATTTTAGCTCATTCTTGTAGATCAGGTTACAGATATGGTACGGAGTTTATGCTTATCTGATAAAAATGTGTCTTAGGCAGGTAAAGTGAATACTGATAAGGTGAAATAGATAAAGATATATATTAAAATGTACTTGAATGGCAGTACAATTGCGTTTAACAGATAACCATCCACAACCCCAGCTTTCTAGTGAAAAAAAGAGATTTCTTAGTTTTTAGCTAATGAAACTAACATAACTGCATGAGAAGTAAAAAAATATTTGTCTGGGTGTAAACTCTTAACACCAACTATAAACACCTTCTTTTCTATCCCTGTTACATTCCCAGTATAAAAGTAGAAACTACTAACTAGGACAGATTGTTGCTAGACAAGGTTTGTTTTTAAAATGTTATGCTTTGTTTCCAAACAACAATTTATTTGGTGGGCTGCACATTTGTAGTGAGTTTTATAATAGACTTTATAACTACAGGTTTTCAAAAATCACACTCTATTTATAATTTTTTCAGGAGATAAATCTCCCCCTAAACTTGAACCATCAGATGCATTACCTCTTCCTTCAAACTTGGAGACTAATTCAGAACCACCAACCCTCAAACCAGTAGAACTCAATCCAGAGCAGAGTAAGCTTTACAAAAGAGTAAAATTTGATAATGAATTATATAGCACTTCCATTCAGAAAGAAATAAATGGACACACTCCAGAACACTTACTTGACAGTAATCTCAATGAGTCGACTGTTTCTGCTGTAGCTGAGTCATCAACTGATGTAAACAGACGTACATCCATTCTCTTCTGCAAATCGAAAAGTATAAGCCCCCCAAAGTCTGCAAAGAACACTGAAACCCAGCCAACTTCTCCACAGCTAGGGACCAAAACCTTTTTGTCTGTAGTCCTTCCAAGGTTGGAGACACTTCTGCACCCAAGGAAAAGATCAAGGAGTGCATGTGGAGATTCTGAGGTTGATGATGAGTCCCCTGTAAAGCGCTTGGATACAGGTAAATGTTACAAAACTTACTTGAATGGATGCCTCTCAAAATTTAACATACCTGTTAATATTTTTGACATCATTGTAAATCTTCAGATTCTAGCACCTGAACAGCTTTTCCTCATAGTCGAGTAGTTACAGTTCAGAAAATTACTGATTCATTTTTGTTGGCCCTATACAATCAGATCTAGTAAACCAAGTTGTGCTTTTTCATAGTTTACACTTAAACTATGAAATCTTCCATTTATATGTATGGGTAGGTGATTTTTTTCTTAAAACTGCTTACTATCTCCTTTTGTTGAAACCAGTAGGAAAGGCGAATCAGCTGCTTTTTGTAAATGCCCTGTTAAGTTATATGGAAACTTCATATATGTTACCAAACTAGAAGACTTATAAGGAGGAACATGGAAAATAGCTTGTTCCGTGCCGGACTTCATTTTCCTGTAGTGTTTCTCCAAGCATATTTTCTTGTTATGAAATTGATGACTGTGTACGAAGTGCTTTGTATATCCATGTATTTTATGGAAGTCTTAAATTCCAAGACTATAATGACATTTCCTGCATTTCTTTTAGGTTTTAGTCTGTGCATTTTAAATATAGCTAAATTATATCAGTTTGAGATTATGCTCTTAATGAGACTTCTCTAAAAAAACAAAAAAAAAACATTATCTTGTTGCATTGCTGTAGTGCAGCTGACATTAATTACACCTTTTATTAGAGAACCATAGTTCCGTTTATTGGAGAAGTTTGAATAAAATCCTCTTTGAGGAAAAACAGAAGCATAAGGAAATTACTTAAGTGTATTTCCTTAATGTTATCCACGGGCATTGCTATGACTTTTATATTATCTTTGAAAAAAATACTCCGTCTCACTGTTGTGTTGATAACCCATCTGCAGGTGTTAAAAGAGCATGTGGGGGTTTGTGTCTTTGAATGAAAGATAAAGTAATTTAAATTGTAAAGATGTGCTCCAAAAGCTGTTTGTGGTGTTTGTGCTGGTTTTTGTGGTTTGAGTGAGAAGGTGGTGGTTGGTTTAGGGTTATTTTTGTTTGATTTATTTTTTGTTTATTTGGTTGGGCTTTTTAATGATCGTGTGAGGAGGTAGATTATTCTAATGCTGGTATCGTAGCATAAGAAAATGATAAGTAAGATGGGGGGTTGGAGGGGAGGTGTCTTCTTGTATATCATAGAATGTTTCAGGTTGGAAAGGACCTTAAGATCATCTAGCTTCAACCTCCCTGCCATGGGCATGGCCAGTGTTGGGATTGATCCTTTTCAACATCTTTGTCACTGACATGAACAGTGGGATTGAGTGCACCCTCAGCAACTTTGCAGATTACTTTGTTTTGTTTCTTTTGCATCATGGGAAAGCCCCTGTTCCCATTCCTTTTCCTAACAGCTTGGAAAGAGCATTTGGATTCAGTCTGGTACTTTAGGTCTGAAGTAGGAATCATGTGAATGTAGTGTGATGATAGAAATAAATTAATCTTCATTAATGATATAAAAAAGCTTTGGAGTTCCAATTCGTGAGTCTTTACCTAGATGATTTCATTCTGTACTTTTATACAGGTTGCATTTTATCACACACAATGTGAATCATTTTGTAGTAGATCACACCAGGTATTAGTACTAATTCCTTGAATTTTTATCTCTAAGCAATCTGAATTGTTTCTTTGGGGAAAAAGTGTTTTACTATACGGGAAAACTGACTTTTTGACAAAACCCAAAAAACCCACCAGATTTCTGAATACATTTAAAATCTGTTATTTTGTTCTTTTTCTGTCTGTGGGATTGATGTATGTGAGTCAAATACGGTTTTTATTATCCTCAGAAAAACAACAGAAACACAAACCAAACTATTATGGATAGTTTCTTATAATTTTAGTATTTTCCCATTTTAGAATTTCTAGGCTTTTGTTTGGGGGGAAGAGGGTGTTTCTATTATGTAGGAATAAAATCCAATAAGTTGAGAGAATTTATTTTAATTAAAATTCTGTAGCCTCTTCCTGAGACCAGTTAAGATGAGCACAGAATTGAATTTATGTAGAAGTAATACTTACGGGGTGTTTGTTCGTAAGAGACTCTATGTGAATTGAAATGTTTTGGCCAAATTAAATTAATCTGAAAGTATTCTAGTTATTCTTTGATAATACGTGGGGGTTTAGGAATATATGATTTATACAGATGTGTCAGCTTATCAAGCTTATTCCCATGGTTCTTTTTCCATTTGCAACTGGACATTTTGCTTTCACATTAGAGATTTTATTCTGTGTGTTATTTTCAGACTTGTTCAAGCAATTTAAGCTCAAGCAATTTGCAGTTGGCAGCTATTTTGAGCTACTATTCAGCAGGAAATCAGCACAAATGTCAGGCACTTTCCAAGATTTAAAACCAGTTGAATTGTTTTGCTTTTGCATATGCAAGCCAGTGTCAGTTCATGCAGTTGTCTGTATTGTGAGAAAAAGAAATCAAATTATGTATACAGTAGTACATTTTTTCCCCATTTGGTTATTTTCAGAAAATTTTAATTTCATTCTGCTGGTAAAAAATAATGGTTTTATTCAGAATAATTCAGCAGACATGATTTTTCCCCTCCTAAACAGTACCGTGATGGAAAATGCATGCTTCAGCCTTCTTAAATGTGTTCTTGTGAGTTAGGAGCTTCATGAGCAATCACTGAAGTTGCTAATAAATCATTATTGCAGTTTTCTTTGACTTGTATGAATACTGAGTACCGTCAGTTCGAATGCAATAGGAAAAAATCGTAAGAACTTCGCTTAATAGACAAAGCATTGAAATCTTAAAGTGGTCAAGAGCTGCTCTCTCACATCTTTTTTACTTCCTTACCTATTCATAACCAGTGTGGGGATTTTGCCGTTACTCAAGGATGCCTGGTTGATTTGTCCCTCACCTTACTCAGTCTTCCCAATGATTTCCCCCTTTCGTGTCAGTCATACGTATTCAAAGAAATTCAAAGAAACACTAAAGCTTACCTAGGAAAGTAAAACCATACCTAGTTTGTTGATACTTCATTATTCTTACAGACTGTCTTTTATTATACTCTCTTGAATCACATTTGACGTTGATGTGCTCACCAGTTAAGCTTTGAGAAATACGCATATGTGACCATTGGCATACTACTTTGTAGGTATGGTATCCCATATGGTACTGGTTATTGAAATACTAGGTTTTGGTTTGGGGGTTTAGGGTTTTTTTTTTGCCTTTTTTTTTTTTTTTTTGGTTGGTTTTTTTTTTTTTTTTTGTTTGTTTTTTTGGG
>NDXB01001422.1:250104-285185 GCA_002631895.1 Agapornis roseicollis
TTTTTTTTTTTTTTTGGTTGGTTATTTATTGTCTTACAGGTTGATTTTTGGAGGCATTTTGGGTGGTATGGGGTTTTTTTTGGAGGGGAGGGTGGAGTTTGGGTTTTAGTGGGTTTTTTTTTCCAAATAGGGGACTGTGCCACAACATGACTTTAACCTTCTAGAGGACAGAAAGCAGGTCACTTTAATACTCTGACCTCCCTTTATATATGAATCTTTGCTTAAAACATGTGAAGCAGTAGTGTAATGCAACCTTAAAATATAATTTCCTGGTGTTCTACTACATTATCACATATATAGCACATCTTTGCTTTTGCATCATATGGTATTTAGGAATTACAAAAAGAAGACAGGTTGTTTTTACTGAGGAAATTTTGGTCACATCAGAGATTGATGTATGATTCTAGAAGAACTGGCTCATGGGAGCAAGCCAGGAGTTGTGGTCAACAGCTCAGTGTCCGGCTGGAGACAAGTAATGAGTGATGTCCTCAGGGATCAGTGTTGGGACCGGTCTTGTTCATCATCTTTGTCAGTGACATGGACAATGGGATTGAGTGCGCCCTCAGCAAGTTTGCCAAAGACCCCAAGCTCTGTGGTTTGGTTGATATGCTGGAGGGAAGGAATGGCATCCAGAGGGACCTTGACACGCCTGTGAGGTGGGCTGATAAAGTTTAACCATGCCAAGTGCAAGGTCCTACACCTGGGTTGGAGCAATCCCAGGCACAGCTACAGGTTGGGCAGAGAAGAGATTCAGAGCAGCCCTGCAGAGAAGGACTGGGGGGTGTTGGTCTATGAGAACATGAACATGAGCCGACTGCAGTGTGTGCTTGCAGCCCAGAAAGCCAATCGTATCCTGGGCCCCTCTGCTCTGCTCTCGTGAGACCTCACCTGGAGTATTGTGTGCAGTTCTGGTGTCCTCAACAAAAAAGGACATGGAGCTGTTGGAACAAGTGCAGAGGAGGGCCACGAGGATGATCAGGGGACTGGAGCATCTCCCATATGAAGGCAGGCTGAGAAAGTTGGGGCTGTTTAACCTGGACAAGAGAAGGCTGCATGGAGACCTCATAGCAGCCTTCCAGTAGGGATGCTGGGGATGGACTCTTCATTAGGGACTGTAGTGACAGGACAAGGGGTACCGGGTTCAAACTTAAACAGGGGAAGTTTAAACTGGATATAAGGAGGAAGTTCTTTGCTGTGAGGGTGGTGAGGCACTGGAATGGGTTGCCCAGGGAAATTGTGAATGCTCCATCCCTGGCAGTGTTCCAAGGTTGGACAGAGCCTTAGGTGCTATGGTTTAGTGTGAGGTGTCCCTGCTTACGGCAGGGGGGTTGGAACTGGATGATGTTAAGGTCCTTTCCAACCCTAACTGTTCTATGTTCAGGCATGCCAAATCTTAACTGCAACAATTTCAATGACCTTTTCAAAATACCCGTTGTATACTTTCCCTGCTTTGCTGTTACAGAAATTAATTCTTTTTGTCAGGAAAGTAGTCAGTGCAATTACTACATCTGAGAAAAATAAAACTTATTAATGGATAAGTGGTAGATCGTATCAACCATCTAAAATTTTGCCTCTGTTAGTTGTGTACAGGCAAGACAACCTGAAACAAATTACTGTTTTAAGTTACCTTTTGAGCATTGTAAAATGTTAAATTAGGTTCAAATTAAATGTACATGTTCTTGGTTGTATCAGTCACTTTAGAATTCAATAACCTTATGAAATTTCCTGTGTTGACACCTTTTAACAGAAAATTTCAGAAAAGCATCATTTACTTAGTATTCTTCTTGCTTCCAGCTACACAGATTTTCTTAAGGTACTGAAACAGATTTAAACAAACAGTTTAACACACAGATCACTGAATTAGAGTACTTAACACAGTAAAAAGCACCGTTTTTTTGGGTGGGGTGAATGAATTTATAATTTCTTAATATAAATTGTGCATGCAGTTGTCGGTATACAGCAAACCCATATTAAATATCTTAGTAAATGTTGGGCTGACTTTATTTCTGCCTCATTGAAACAAAATGTTTGACAGTACTTCAGAACTGTCTGCAAATAACCTGTATATGAATTCCAGTTGCATTTTATACGATTTAGTATTGTAGTGATGACCCATTTTACTTAATTTTATTTGGTGGGATAAGGATTGAGATCATATCTGGGGTAAAATGGAACACAGTTTTTTTTAATTCAGCAGTACTTGATTGCTAATAGATCTTTGTGTTTCTGGAGCACAGGGCAATTTGATTAGAAGTAAGGCTTCATGTGTGCAGCATTCTAGAAACTGTTCTTCCTGCTTGGTTTCATTTGTGTATGTGTTTTTAAGTTCTTGTTTCCTGTAAAATCTGATGTGAAATATAATAACTTCAGCACTTATAATGTCCAGAATGTCAGCTGTCTGCCTTCAGAAAGTTTGAAAATGTAGAACTTTTCAGGTGTGTATGGAAACAAAGTATTGGAGATGGTGAAGGCCTAAAAAAAGAATTACCCCTGGCTAGTTAAATTTGTCAGTGTAGAGACACAGGGACTACAGGAACTTAAGTTGTCAAATTAAATCAGGCTGCACAGCAGCCTGTAAGTACAAAGAGGCTGAGAAAGTGAAGTTTGATTAGAACATGACCAAAATTACCAGGGAGGGATGTTAGGGCATTTTCATTTGGTTTTGACAAGGTTGGTTGTGTGGGTTTCTTTTTCAGTGGTATGATAAAACCTGAGAAACTTTAACCATTTGCTAAGAAAATAAAGCAAATTAAGGAGGTAAAGTTGAAAAAAACTGTGAATGCTGCATTTGGCCTACTCAGGCTTCAGGCAGGAATTCTGGCAGCTCCACTAAAGTGGAAATGATTTTGAGAAATAGGAGAGGATTTTTATAACATATGTGGAATAAAATCAGTGTGAAAGACAGAAAGTAGGGGAAGGAAACTTTTTTATACCAGTCAGCAGTTGCAGTGACATCTAAGAGAATAAAGTTTCCTTTTGGTTTTATTTTATCTGAAGAACTTCCAAAGATTTGTCTAAAGATTCTAAAGAATCTTAACTTCCTCACCATTAAAAATCCTTCACGTATTTCTTGGTTTATATTATTACTTTAGAGGGAGTTTTGAGCAACATAGTTTAAAATTATAGAGCTTGGTGAAGCACTAGATAAATAGGTTTGTCCTTTTTCAAGCCTTGTGAAGTATGTGCATGCATAAGTTTTAGTATGTGTCAGTATTGTACAGACTTTTGCTGGGTATTAAACCTGTTCCTTCCATTGGAAGTACTATCTTTTGGGGTTGGTTTTAAGGTAATTATTAACACCCAACTTAAATTTGCTGTTTGTTCTAAGATCAGTGCAACTCAATTTTCTGTAATAGTAACAATGCATTTCTAGGTGCCCTTCTGTTTTTCTTGATCTGTAGGAGTTGTGGAGCCTTTTACTGGCATTTCATTGGCATTTCATTTTTTTGAATGCTCAGCTGATTTCTTGGCCCAGGTTTGGCTTTCTAAAATGTAAAATGTCAGAGTCCCCAGTTTCGTCTGTGACATTTATCACTTAATTTTTCTGTGAGGTACATACAGTAAACAGAACTGTGGGATTTATTGAGTGTATTAAAAAAAAAAAAAAGCAGTGAATTAGGAGATCCACACTATGCTTATAAATTAAGAACACACTTGTGGTGTTGGGACTGAGTGTAGATGCCTACCTTCGAATTCACAGGCTTAGTTGTCATTGAAGACCCTTGTATCCAGTACATAAGGAACCAGGGTTGATCAGATCACCCTTATATTTGCCCTCTTTGGAATATCATGGAGTCATAGAAGAGTTTGAGTTGGAATGGACCTTTAAAGGTCATCTAGTACAACCCCCACATAATCACCCACCAAACCTATTCAAGAGATGAATGATCATAAAAATGATCCAGTGACTCCAACACTAACTTCAAGCACTGAACGAACCTGACAATCAGAAGTACAGGTGACGTAGGGCTCATTCTGCTATGAGTAGATGAGAATAGATTATGTAGTTACATGCTTACAGGGAGGTCCTCCATAAAGAATAATGGTAGTATGTGTTCTTTTACTGTATCATACGTGCAGTCCAGTATTTTGGGACATATAATAGCTTTCTTCCGTGTTTTCCATCGTAGTAGCCAGACATAGTTTCTTCAGTTTGCATAGAGAGGAAATATGCACATTAAGAAGGTGTCCCATATAAAGAAATACCTATTACCCAAGAATTCATAAAATACTTGAAAAAAGTTGCTTTTATTTTGTTGCCACCTAAACAATGTTTGGTCACGCTGCCACATGGACTATCAGGCCATGCTTTCCTAACTTTGCTTTAATTTTCTTTTCCTCCTTTTTTTCTTTTTTCGTCCTTTTCCCTTTTCCCCTACCTTCCAAGCTATAATAATACAGGTCTTACTCAGAAATTATTTTATAACAGCATGTAATTGGAAAAAAACTGGAGACAAAAGCAGATTCTAAGGACTAATTTTTTTTGTTGTTGGTGAAGATGTAAATATCTTAGGTCTGAAGGGAAAAAAAAAAAACAACAAAAACCCTCTTTACAGATTCATCTGATGAGCCATGAAGATGTGACTGTGAAAGTCAGCCTTATTTTAACTGTGTTCAGTGCTGCCTAAAAGTAGCAAAGCTGGGCTGGTGTTTAATAGCACTTGATTATCTTCATTTGGCAACACTTCAAGCACTGGCAGGTTGATTGCAGGAGCACTGAAACATCTTGTTTTGTCTTTGCAGTTCTTTCCACTGAATCCAGGAAGAGAGTCTTAAGACTGTAAGCACTGTTAATTTTTGCTAGGCTGGTATGAATATTTACTGTGATGTTACAGTCACTAAAGGGAGTCAGATCGTGCACTTCCTTAAGTACATTGCAAGCTGCCATAGAAGGATGCTGTTCCATAGCTGTAGTAAGAACTCGATCTTTTATACTGAATTATTTGAAGTTTTCATCTCCCATATTAAGCATCTCTCATGGTATGAAGGGTCTGGAAAACTTGGTTAAAAATGCAGGTATTTACAGTCCTTGCTAATTTAAGAACTTGCGCTTTACTGTGTTGTCCTGAATGGCATCTCAACAGTGGCAGATCTCCTTAATCTTTCATTCAGCTAGCAACTTCAGTTTCCATTTCTGTTCTCTGGCCTAGAATGAGGCACAAATAAGAAACCAATTTTTCTAAATAGCTGTAAAACGCAAATGGTAAATTGTTTCCTTTTTCAGAGAATAGGATTGCTGGATGTGTTTATATGAAAGGGCTCTAAAGTTCACCTTCCCATCTGTTTCCGTTTCTTTCAGATACCATGCCCAGTTCTCACAAATACAGGGAAACTAAGAAGTTAGTTCTGTTTAGGAAATGCAGTAGCCTACCTTTGTAGGGCCTGCTGGGCTGCTCTGAAACTGCATGTGTCACTGCATGGTTTAGAAAAAATGTTTTGGAAAAACAGTAGTCTTCGACAAGATAATTAGAAATAAATGGTCCTAAGTATTACTGACATCCTATAGTAATTATATTCCTTGGATCCTCAATGACACCGCTGATCTGTGTGTGATACAGGCATGTCAGTTGTGTATTTTACAATCACCTGTGTGTGGTTTACATATACATCATATAAACTAGAGCTGACTGAAGAATTCAGTTTGTAAAGCTAGTTTTAGATTCCTGAAGTTTTGTTCTTGCACTTTGTAATGGCATTTTCCTCTATACTGCTATTGTAATCAGTCTTTTTTGTACCACCGGAACAGCTGGTGCTTTCTGGAAGAAGTTGTGGGGATTTTTTGAGAAATATTTCTGCTTGTATGCACTTTTTTCCCCATCAGATATTTCTGGAATATTTTTTAACTCCTCCACTGGTGTTGCCTCCCACTTGTATATTTTAAAATGTCTCGGAACAGTTGTCCTGCAATACAGAGATTCTTTTTTTGGAGTGCATAGAGCAATGGACTGTCCTTATCTTGTGGAAGCTGTAGCTATTTCATGTTGATTGATTTTTCCTTTCTGTTGAACAATTCAGATTCAGATGTTTTAACAGACTCATCTCATTAGCCAGAGACACTTCTTATTCCCAGATTTTAAGGACAGCTAATAGTTACAGTGTGAATTCTTAAGCATTGTGTTGAAACATACCAAGCTGACTTATTTTTTGAACCAGCAAACTGTATTCATTGTGTGTTACTTAAAGCAACAAAGATGAAGTTTTTCTTTTTAGTATCTTGAAAGCTGATACTGTTTAGTGTGTAGGTGCCACGTCGTGGGCTCACGCTGTTTTCTTTGCTATCTTTGTCCATGACCACATTTTGAGCAAGCTTTAAAAGCTTTATTTCCAAAGGAACTCTTCACACCAAACATTTATGTCTTTGTGACTAACTGCCTCCTATTTTGTCTGCATATTGAAGACTGTTTTAAGAACTGTAAACTTTGATGTGCTCAGATGCTCATCTGTGTATTCTGAAAAGGTTTGTGTCTGATGTTCCTACTGCATTCCAGAATTTACTGTTGGAAGTAGACATTTATAGGGCTATGCCAAGGTTCACTTTCTAAAAACTTTTCAAGTGCTTTTTTGTTGCTGCAGTATGCCCATTTGAAGGTTTGCATATTTAAGAATACATTTACTTCTGATTAGTTATTACCTTAGAGTATTCTTTATCCTGTCTATGCATACCTGTATATATAAATTCTCTTAAATTAGGGTCATCCTCCTCCTTACTCTTACTGGAGGGATTTTCAGATACATTTCAAAACCATGTTCTTGATGCGTATCATGCCCATGGAGATTGTGTTCTGTACTTTCAGTGACTTGCATATATTTTCCTTTTCAAGAAAGAGGGCTGAATCAAAGTGAAACTTTTAATTGGCTTCTGCCCCTTTTGAAACTTTTGCTGAGTACTAGTGTTAGAATACATAGAACACTTGTGTCATTCTTACTGTCTCTGGACACTGCTGTAAGGATGGCTTATTGATTTGAAATCTCTGTTTCCTTTCAGAGAGACTTAATGGCTTTTTCACTGTCTTCCAGGTTCTCATATTAACTAATATCATGCTGGGTATTTATCTCTTTGGATCCTAATTATTTTCTGTTATCCTCAACATGGAGTGGAATTCAATTAAATGATCAGTTTGGAGCGCAGAAAGACAATTACATTTGAAGTAATTATTTTGGATCATGTTGGAGACACCAGCCATCCTTAAAAAAAAAAAAAAAAAAAAACAAAAAAATTTGAACCCTGTTGGAGGAAGTCTTTGACATATATGAAACTATGCTCTTCATTCAATATATTGCCCCATTTCCGTAAGTTGTGAAGTTATACATACTGTAGTATATGTGACAAATTGGTCGCAGTTTTTTACCAGTCCCAGTGTTCTTAACTCCCAGAATTTGCTCTGTGAGAGCCAATTAGTCAAGAATGTTCCATCTACATCCTCTTCCTTTCCCCAAAAAGCAGTTTAATCTTCCTTGGAGAAGTAAAGCGTACAAAAAATGTTCACCTATTTTTATGCATTTATGTAGTTTTAATAAATTTCATTTTTTATATATATGTATATATATATTAATGAAGACTAATATCACCGGTACTGGGTAAGTGCAGAAGTCAGACTTGATTAGTCCTTGCTAAGAAAAATGAACCAAAACGGGGTTTTATGAGTGCTGGTGCACTGTGTGCAGTCATTTTTGAACATGCCCACTTTTCTAGTGGTTGAAATTATTTAAGGGTTTTCATTACTTCTCAGCTCTTCAGCTGTGGGTTTAATATAGCACTTCATCTGACATTTGGATGTACTTAGTTTTACATCAAGCTACAAATAGTAAAGTTTTAATTGCTTTAGAATAATTTTACACAGTTCTGCTTTATTTTTGTTTCAGCAGAACTGCAAGATGCAGTTGCAGTCTGCAGTGCACGAATAGTTCTGTGGCAGCATTTTATGTTTTCATGGGGCACACTGCTCCTTGGACTGTCCTGAGTTTTGTTCCTTGGTCATTTTTTTTCCAAACTTCTGCTGTCTTTCTTCCTTTTCCTGTTTCCTTGAATTTGTTGTGGGCAACAAGATTCTAACTGGCTTGGTAGGTAGTCAGTGAAAGTTCTAATTGCAGTTTAAGAACAAACTGCTTCTGTTGAGAAAGATGATACCTTCCCCAGTAAATACTGTTTTCAGGGCAGTGAGAAACCTGTGAAAAGGCATCAAGGTGATCATCTTTGGTGTAATTTTTTTCCTGTGTTTACAGTGGTTTGTTAGTGTTTCTTTATTTTTAAAATGGTTATGTGTGTTACATTCCATGATAGATATGGCAGGAAACTTGCTATGTAAATTGCAGTCTAGAGCTGAAGATTGGAAATGACAGTAACCCTGCATTTAAGATAGCAGACATTGCTGTTTGAAATAATGAAAAAGTTTGATGTTTGGGGTTGTTTTTGGAGGGAAGTCGTTCCCAATCAAGGGTGTTGAGTATGTGTAAGAAATTTAGTACTTAACCTAATAAAGTTTCTCTCACAATTGCAATGAAAGCTCATTAGAGCTAAAACTCATGAGCGTTTGGAAAATGGATATGGCTCATAGAGGTTTGTTGCAAGCTTATCCAGACTGCTGGTCTGCAAAACCAGGATGAGTTAATTCTAGTACAGTTTTTCTTTGTTTAACCTTAATAGTAATAACTTTTGAGACAATAAAATGCAAATTACATAAAGCAAATGGGGATCTTCTTAATCTTGTTTCATGATTCATGGGAAGAGGTTTTTAATGATCTAAAAACCCACAGATTTCCAGTTCTAGCATATAAATGTAGTATATTCAGGGTTTTCTTTTTCTGCACATTGGTGATAACATAAAGCACTTACATTTCATTGTGTGGTTGCTTGGGAGCTGCTGCATCTGTGAGTAGATATGAATGTGTTTTGTTTAAAATAAGCATTGAGATCTTTCTTAAAATAATGCCTGTTGCTTATAATTTCTGAAAAGTGGACTGTATAAACTTGAGTCATGTGGATTGCATAAGCTTATGTCATTCAGAGCTTGCTGTTGACAAAAATTACGCCTGCTGATAAGCATGCATGTACTTTGTTTTTCATACTTCCACAAGCAAGAGAGAAATGTGTCTGAGCAGCTCTAAATCCTTTTTCATTTTAATATTCCTTATTTGTCAAAAAAGTAGGGGATTTTTAAGCCCATTTATCGTGGTTTAACTCCAGCTGACAACTCAAGTACCATGCAGCCACTGGCTCACTTCTCTCTCCCTGTGGGATATGGAAGAGAATAAGAAAAAGGTAAAACCTGTGGGTTGAGATAAGAACAGTTTAGTAGTTGAAATTAAGTAAAATATAATAATAGTGCGTGAAAGGGGAGGAATAAAACCCAAGAAAGACAAGTGGTGCACAGTACAATTGTCTACCACCCATTGGCTGGTGCCCAGCCTGTCCCCAAGCTCCCAGCTAACTCTCAGCAGTTTATACACTGGGCATGATGTGCTGTGGTATGGGATGCCCCTTTGACTACTTTTGAGTCAGATGTCCTGTCTCCTCTCCCTCCTGGCTTCTTGTGCTCCTCCTTACTGGCAAAGCATGAGAGATTCAAAAGTCTTAATTTAGGGTAAGCACTACTTAGTAACAACTAAAACATTTGTGTGAAATCAACATTATTCCTGTACTAAATCCAAAACATGGCACTGCAGTAGCTACTGGAATAGCTACTGGATTCTATCATAGAATCATACAGTAGTTAGGGTTGGAAAGGACCTTAAGATTATCTAGTTCCAACCCCCCTGCCATAAGCAGGGACACCTCACACTAAACCATAGCACCCAAGGCTCTGTCCAACCTGGCCTTGAACGCTGCCAGGGATGGAGCACTCACAACTTCCTTGGGAAACCCATTCCTGTGCCTCACCACCCTCACAGTAAATAATTTCTTCCTTACATCCAATCTAAACATCCCCATTTAAGTTTGAACCCATTACCCCTTGTCCTGTCATTACAGTCCCTAATGAAGAGTCCCTCCCCAGCCTCCCTGTAGGGAGATACTGGAATGCTGCTATGAGGTCTCCATGCAGCCTTCTGTTCTCTAGGCTGAACAGTCCCAACTTTCCCAGCCTGTCTTCATACTGGAGGTGCTCCAGTCCCCTGACCAACTTCGTGACCCTCCTCTGGACTTGTTCCAACAGCTCCATGTCCTTTTCATGTTGAGGACACCAGAACTGCACACAGTATTCCAGGTGAGGTCTCACGAGAGCAGAGTAGAGGGGCAGGATCACCTCCTTCGACCTGCTGGTCACGCTCATTTTTAATGCAGCCCAGGATACAGCTGACTTTCTGAAAAAACTTTACTTACTGTAATCTTAAAATCCTGTATTAGTGAAATAATTACACTCATAAGTTATGCTTAAACTAATATAAGACTGGACTACCACTGGAGAGTAGCATCTCCATTGCTATAGTTGCATGTTTCTGTTGCGTCACTTGTTCTTCAACATCAGCAATCAAATCAACCAGATGATTGCTTTTCTCAGTGCATTGCTGAAAACTAGTTCATTACCATGAATGCATATTTCTTGGTACTGACATGGTGAGGACAAGAATAAACCATTGCAGGGGTCTGAGAGTGCCAGAATATCCATTTCAGCAGCAGCACAGTCAAACTGATGGAAGCAAGCAAAATGTGAAGCTAGTCCTTAATTTTATTTATTTATTTATTTTCCTCTGGATTTACATAAGAACAGTTTACATAGAGACATGTAGCCGTGTCCTATTTGGCATACCTATGGCTTTTTATACATCGTCTTACAAGAATGAGCAGGTATTTCTACTTCCTCAGTCCTTTGGGAACATGCACTGTGCTCTCGTTCTGGTAGCAGTAATTGTTTGATCTGTCTTTAATCTCTGATCTAAGTTGTTTCTGCTGATAGCTGATTTATATTAACTAAGGGCTTTAATGGAAACTTGAGTAACATGTCTCTGGCTTGTGGCAGGCTGAAAACAGAGCAGTTTCTACACCTCACTTGAAAAATAGGTCTGACAGAATATCTGAGAATAAGAAATAGTTTTTTGCAGAGACCCAGGAGATTTTATGTTAGCAGAATGTTTTTTCAAGTTTTCACTTCAGATGCATTATGAAGTGTACTGCGATAGTTTGTAGGTGAATTCAAGGTTTTTCATAAAGCAAAATCTATTCTGACAGGTCTTTCAGCATAGTCCAGGACTGAACTCCTCAATCTACAGTTATTTGTACTGACTTGCTGAGAATGAGAACAAGATTAATCAATACCATGTAGTTAGAGGTTTGAACACTCAAGACAATGCTAGCTTTACCATTTTCTTTCGTGCATAGGAAATGAAAAGCAAATACAGGAGTTACAAAATAGACACTTAAATGAGTATTTTCAGTGTCAGCTAAATGGCAGTAAAAGAGAATGCTTCTCTAAATCTTTCAGACCGCTTTTCTCTTACAAATCTAATACGGCATTCCTAATCCCAGTGGAAGATCTCGTAGGCATCAGTGGGAATCACGGTATGGAAATGCCCTGAAAGATGACTAGATCATACAAAGTAACTTGCTAAGCTCAAGTTCCTTAGTTGTCAATGTTCTTTGCAGAGGTCTTCTAGCAAACAGACTGGAAGAATTAGAACTTAATAAAGGGAGTTTTGCCGTAATTGTCTTTAGTATAATGCCCTACAGAAAGACACATGAAGTTACATAAGCTCACTTGACTGTGTCTGAATGAACAATGATCATGATGACCTTTAAGACTCTGATAATAGGATATCTGGGATTGGTTGCTCTTTCTTCCAGTATTAGAAGCATGCTGCTGATCATAGCCTTAAGTAAAAACTTTTATTTGTTGTAAGGAAACAAATGTGCTGAGTATTCATCTTAAAATTTTGTTTTCTTTGCAGTCTACAGCTTTCAGTAGCTGACTGCAGGCTGCTGCCATTGCCTTTATCCCAGTTCATTTCTGTTAATACTCTCACGTCTGTGTTGGATTCTTTATTTTTTCTCAGTTCTGATATCCACACCTCTTCCCCTCTTCCTTGGGAAAGTCTTCAGAATGTGATCTTAAACCTTTTAATATGTCTCTTTAACCAGATATGGAAGTGGCTTAAGAACTGTACTGTTTCTGAATTAGCAAACCCAGAGCAGGATTGGTGGCAGCCCATGAAATCAGTATCTTGTAATTAGAAAAGCCTTATTTTTATGTTTTCAGTACAACTATGAAACTAAAATACAGTAGCCTTGGATGTACCTAAGCTTGTGCTATGGGAAGAATAGTCAAAAATAGTAATGTACATATTATTGGTTGTTAATCACAGAAAAAGGAGATAATGTCAGTTTGAATTTGCAAAAATGGCAGGACTCCCAGGAAGAAGTAGATAGCATCAGGAAGGAATCTCTACCACTCTTTACTTCCAGTGTTTGAAATGGATTTTCAGTATTTCTTGACTTATGGTTCTAGCATTGTATTCAGAGGAGTCTTGTCTTGGTAAATCTGACTGGTTTGTAACTTTTTTTTTTCCTTGACTCCCTTGAGTTTTGGGTTGTTTTTTTTCCTACTCAGCTTCTGCAGCCTAAGTAGTTGGAAACATGACATATAGACACTGATTTGATACTCAATTTGGCATTTCATATACTATGATCTTCATTTTATTTAATGTTACCTATTTTCATTCTGTCTTTAAAATCTCAATTACAGGAACCTCCTATTTATAATACTGTGTTCTGAAATTAAATGTATGGTGAATGCTTACGTTATTTCTTCACATCGAAATTCTTGAAGTACAGAACAATAATGATGCAATGTGTGAATACAAAAAAGTTTTAATGAAAACGGTGTGGTTTCAAGTTTGATGCAGTTTATTTTTGTGTTACCCTGTAGGTCTGTCAAATGGTTTTGGAGATGGAAGTAAAGAGAGAGCATTAGATGATACTCCTGGAAGAAAAGTTGAACCTCGTCGCCGCTGTGCATCAGAATCTAGTATTTCATCTAGTAACAGTCTTTTGTGTAACTCAAGGTAAAACTGTAAATCTGAAATACAAGTTGAGACTGAAAATACCAGTTTTCTGTACTTCCTGTGACCCACATTGGAGGATTGCATAAATTTGAGAAAAAAGGAGTACATGTCCATTTTCTCAGTTGTGTGTCAAGTCTGAGACACCTTTCAGGTTTGCTGGGATTCTGCTGTTGAGCTCCCTTATTGCAGATTTAGGCAGTTACACTTTATACTTGACTGTGCTTCTCTTGCTCTGTATATATACATACACGTTTGTGCATATAGTGTCTTGTTTTATCTTCCTAATTCCAATCACTGAAAATAGACGTGTTTATTTCAGTGAGGGGAGGGGAGAAGCAGTTTCCAAAGCAGAGCCTTGTACACAGGTCATGTAAATTCAGTAGCTGTGAAACTGCAGTTTATCAGTCTCTGGTTTGGAATACTGGCTATTTACACCAGTGGTAGTAGCTGTATAGCAACTATAGACTCTCTCTGTGAAGTCTGTTGGTAAAGACAGAACTGACAGAATGGTCACCTCTGCCACCATTGATAAAATTTTTCTCCATCACCAATGGTGATATCCATATCTTCCAAAAGTATACCGATCTGTGCGTAGCTGTAGTGGCGATCTCTAGTCCTAGGCTATGAGGATGGGACATAACAGGAGTACAGGGTCAATCTGTTAGGCAGGGGAGAAAAGGAAAGTTTTATTCATGTGTTCAAGATTGGTATTGAACTGTTTAAAGGTGTTAGCTCACTCATGTTAAACAGGCTTTCAGAAACAAAAGGAAATTTAATACTGTATCTCTTATAAATGTGGTATATTACGGATTTGATCTAGTAGATTTGATTTCTGTTCAGATTCTGTGATGTCTTAGAGAAAAGTCAAGTGTGCAGCTAACATTTCCTGTTTTATGTATGGATGCTGCACAACTGAAAGACATGAATTTGTAGTGAAAAAATGAAAGAGAAAATAGTCATGTTTCTTATATAATGGAACTGTTTGCTTCGAGCAAAGAGAGTATGTTTTCATTTGGCCAGTATCCACCCTTAACACTCGAGACAAAACAGTTTATCTTACTTGTGCGTGTATAACCTGTAGAGCAGCTGAGGTGCAGTTGCATGCTGTTTGTCTTTTGCTGTTAACCAGGCAATTCTGTGCATGAAAATAATCTGGGATTGTGGCTTTTATGTTGTTTTTGTTACATAAAATTTGTTAGAGCTTACTGCTCTGATTTTACTATGTACTGATGAATTTTAAATGGTGCTTCAAAGTCTCGAGTTATAGTGAACCATGTTAATTATCAAGTAGTGGTTTTAATATTAATACTTTTGTAGTTTCAGCCTACCAAAGTGTGGTAAAGGTAAACCTGCACTTATACGAAGGCATACGCTGGAAGACCGAAGTGAATTAATATCATGCATTGAAAATGGAAACTATGCCAAAGCAGCAAGAATTGCAGCTGGTAACTATAAATAACTGTATTCTTCGTAATATTGTATAATAATAATGCTGTCCATTTATTTGGCAGATTCCAACATTCTGATTTTTGCTGGTGAAATACATTGAGCATTCTGAAAGTGGTGTTGATAGCAGTGCAGATCTTAACTGATTTCTGCTTTTGACCCTTTCAAGATTTTGAAGGGAAAATAGTACCTGATCTTTTATTATTTTTATTATTATTAATAAGTGGCATTTAAAGTGATCAAGCTCCTTTAGTAATACAAGCAAAATTTTACCTGAGGTACTGTTTGTGGTTCTCTCAATAATTTTCTTCATTACAATGTTTGGTGTAGGGTTTAGTCTTTAGATACTGTTCTGCATAAACGTGTTGACAGACAGGTAATACATAGTCTGCTTTGATTGAGGAAAAATTTGAAATTGGGAAGACGTGTAAATTCCTAGCAATGTAGAGGACAGTAAGTTACCACATTTTAGGGAAATAACTACATTCTGTTGATACATTTTCCACCTGTTTCAGTATTTTAATTGCATGACAAGATTTAAGTAGGTCACCTCTTCTGTAAGTAGAACTGTCTTTGTGTAATGCAATGCTCCCATGCTGAAGTTAGGCGTCAGCCTTGTAGTGTCTCGCGTGTAGCAGGCCTGTCTTTAGTTTCTGACCTTACAACTTTTCATCCCTCATGCTGGGTGTTCTTTGGTCAAGGACTCTTCCGTGTGTTTCTAGTGGTTTTGTCTGACTCTTCATTTGCCTTAGTCTGTTCTTTCGACCCCAAATGATCAGTTTTGTTTTTCTTTCTTGAGGCTAATCTGTTTTCAGCTACTGCTTCATTACTCTCACGTTTAGGACCTTTATTATCTGTATGGTAATATCTTACTCAGGACTTTACCTTTTCCACTTCCCATCCTAGGTATTACATTTAACACTTTCTACTTAGAATTCCTATACCTGTTGTTTTCAGAATTCTTGATCTCTCTTAATTCTGTTCTCAGGTACATTCTATAGCCATCTATAAGGAGGAACAGATGATATTTAATAGCACAGCCCCATACAAGCTACTGTGAAGAAAATTAACTCTATCCCAGCCAAAACCAACACATGATTATAGATCAAAAATAAATTGTAATTGAATTGATTTAGCCTGTGGCTGAGAATTGCCCTAGAAAATGTTGTGGAGAGTGACTGATCTTTTTCTTTTTTTGTAATCACCTAAAGCACATTTTCCTTGCTATTTCTGCTCTTAAAAAATCACTTTTTTTTTTTTTGTGATGTTGAGGCAGAACTTTTATCTGCATGTCCCATTTCATTGTAAATAAGCATTGTCCATTTTACATGGGAGCAGATGGGGAAGAATTGCGAAAGAAATATTTTGGCAAGTAGAGAGCTACTTCCGTCAAGTATTGCCTTACTGCTAAAAAACCCTGTGACTGCCACCTTTGAACTGTACCTCAGTACCAGGTTTCCCTGTACAAGAAGTGCCACCTCATCTTTACAACCCGCGAACTTCCAGCACCTTCTTCCTACTTTTTCCACCCCAGTTACATCTTGAGGGGATAATTCGTTGTCTTCCACCCAGTCTCTTGACCATATCACAGTTCTGGTTGACTGAAAGTCTCTCATGCTTCAGTCCAGTGGTGACAACAGAGAAGAAAATGGAGGATTCTGGTAGAAGCAAGAAGTAATATAAACTCAGTTTTCTGTTGCCTCCTGAGAAGGAAGAAACCAACAGCTGATTCCTTGCCACCCTGTTTGTCTTTCTCACTTTGCTGCAGGAAAGGGCTGGGCAAAGAGACCAAGAGGGCAAATTATATATAAATAAATGAATAAAAATTAAAATGCAGAATGGAACTTCTGCATAAGAGTAGAAAGGTATGCCAGACGGGCATTGTAAGTTACCAGGTGCTAGTCCTATTATGGTATCCAACACTTTGGGAACACACCATGCAACTTGAATCTTCAGTACCACCAGGGCTTTGACAGGATTGTCATTGTAGTTTCAAAAGACACTGGTTGTTTGAAGTACTGCAACTTTATGTTTTCTTTTGAGCTTTTTTCAAAGGGAAAGGATTATTAGAATTTGGCAAACACTGGCTTTCTGAAAATTAAGGTGGTTTAGGATACGCTGTTTCCAGAAGTGTCTTAAAACTTAGTTCTTTAGGCTTGCGTTAAAGTGTTAGTAACATTTAAAGAGCTATTTTGAATGTATCTGCTTTTTATTGCTATTTCATATATGCATGGAAAGTGGTGTTGATATTTGGATTCTAATGATCATGAGATATTGATGACAAGTGCAGAAGATGGTCAGAGGTTTCATTCTTTAACATTTTAATATTATATTTAATTATTATTTGTTCTTAGAAGTTGGGCATAGCAGTATGTGGATTTCAACTGATGCTGCAACATCTGTTCTTGAGCCTCTCAAAGTAGTATGGGCCAAATGCAGTGGATATCCCTCTTACCCAGCTCTGGTAAGTACACTGCTTTTCATCAGTGCACTAGTGATACTGTTTCTGGTCTGGAAATACTGATGTGTGGACTTAAGCTGGTTGATAAATTCCTGTTCAGGTTGAATAAAGGTGGATTATTCTGCACTTTTTAACTGTGGATCATTTGTAAAATTATTGCAGTATCAGATGTTGAGCCAGTAATTGCTTCCCTGCCCATCATCGCTGAGACGCATAATGCCTGTTGTGGTTTAACGCCAGTCAGCAACTAATCCCCACACAGCGCTTGTTCACTCCCTTCTCTTGGTGGGATGGTGGAGAGAACTGGAAGGGTAGAAGTGAGGAAACTCATGTGTTGAGACAAAGACAACAGGTAAAGCAAAAGCTGTGAGCACAAGCAAAGCAAAACCAAGACATTTGTTCACCAGTTCCCATGGCAGGCAGGTGTTCAGCCATCTCCAGGACAGCAGGGCTCCATCACACATAACGGTTACTTGGGAAGACAAACACCATCACCCCCAATGTGCTGTCCTTCCTTCTTGTTCCCCCAGCTTTATATGCTGGGCATGACTTCATATGGTGTGGGATATCCTTTTGGTCAGTTGAGGTCAGCTGTCCTGGCTGTGTCCCTTGCCAGCTCCTTGTGCACCCCCAGCCTGCTCCCAATGGGTGCGAGGGGGAGTGGTGTGAGGAGGAGCAGAAGAGGCCTTGGCTTTGTGTAGGCACTGCTCAGCAGCAATGAAAACATTCCTGTGTTATCAGCACTGTACAGCACGGATCCAAAACAAGAGACCCATACCAGCCCCTGTGAAGAAAATTAACTCCAGCCAAAACCAGCACATGTGTCTTGGTAGTCTTTGTTTCTGCAGTATATGTTACTGTTTTAAAGTATCCACTGAATAAGCATTTGAGAGACATCTTGTTGGTGTTGGAGGTCTAAGATATTTTCTGTTGCAAAATGAGTATAGAAATACTCTGATTCTGCAGTTCATTAAAGAAACAGAAAGCTTGCTATCTTTGCAGTAAATTGAATTATTGTATCCAGTTGTGAATGTTATGCTGGAAACTGAAAGCTGTTGTGCCTGTGTTGTTTTAGGAGAAATAGAGAGTTCTACTTACATTAAAGCTTGCAGAGAAATGTTGTTAAAGTGTTTGACT
Source organism: Agapornis roseicollis (assembly GCA_002631895.1). NCBI lineage: Eukaryota > Metazoa > Chordata > Aves > Psittaciformes > Psittacidae > Agapornis > Agapornis roseicollis. The sequence goes on from NDXB01001422.1 coordinate 268,142, forward strand.
TCAGGTGTTTGGCATTACAGAAACAGTGCATACACTGGCTTGATTCCTCTAATAGACTGGAGAGTTACGACTTTTAATATGTGTGTGCTGGGAACATCAGGAAATGTAATTGTATAGAGTCAGGTTAAAACCTGTGGAGGTGAGATTTAGAGCACTTAAGTGCTCTCAGTGGGTGACTCAGTCAGTCTTGGGTCATGCTGAAAATTTAATGATTTGCTTGTCTCTTGAATGGTGTTAGCACTTTAGTATTAGATTTTAGTTGATCATGACTAAAGGTCTCCTTTTCTGCCTACTCCTTTATGTCAGCACTGGTGTATTCTCTTGAGTGTGTGATGAGTTATCAGGGAATTAAACCTCAGTCAAGAGAATAAAGTTCTCCTGATTTCTACAAACTCTCCACAGCGTTAGCTTTCTGTTGTTTTAATTCCCATAATTGGTTTACCGTGGTTTAAGATTGGTGCCAGTTTGGATGATAGAGAAAAAAAATGGAAGTTTAGAGAGTAGGAGGTGGGTGGAACAAGCATGGAGTAACATAGCTCCTTTTGGTGGGTGTTGTGATCTGCCTACAGAGGAGTTTTTCCATTAGCATTGTTAGTTCAATGTTAGTGGCATCTTCCACCCTAACCTTTGTTTAAAAAGAATTTGTGACTGTAACTTCATGTTTTGCTAAAAATGGAGTCATTAAATTGGATATGCAAGATATTTGGAAGTGACTTCAGATACCTCTTTTTTTGGGGGGGGAGAAGAGGGGTGTCCCTTTTTAAGGATGTTTTACTCCATTTTTGAGCATGGGTCTTGTACTTTTCAGAAACAAATACTTATACTTTAACATAGCTTGTTTCTTTAAGGTATTTGAAATTCAAACCCCCAAATTTGAGGGCAGTTATGGCTTTTAAAAATCCTGGTTCAACTTTCTCATTCTGAAGTCTACTTGTCGGTCTGCAAAGTTGTACTGAGTGAAATTCAGAGTGACTTTCAGAAGAAGTAGTATGGGTGGAAAATGCTAGAGACAGGTTTTTCAGTTAAATCTACCACTGTGCCTCCAGGATGCCTGTTAAGCATGTATCAGAAAATTATGTGTGTAAAACAAAGCCAATTTATATGCAGTAGCTGCTCAGTTTATGATGATTTTCCCCTTAACTATTTGTAATATCTCCTTAAAATAAATGATGTAGTTTAAAAAATCAGGAACTGTCATTTATTCTCTTTCATAGATTATTGACCCCAAGATGCCTCGTGTTGCTGGCCATCACAACGGTGTTACTATACCAGTGCCACCTCTGGATGTACTGAAAATTGGAGAACAAATGCAGACCAAATCTGATGAGAAACTATTCTTAGTGCTATTTTTTGACAATAAAAGAAGTTGGTATGTTATTGAAATATATTGTTTGATGTAGTGACTTAAAATTTTAAAAGCCTGTACCTTTATCCTAAAAGAGTTGAGACATTATCATTCCATGGATATCTTTCCTACAGAAGTATCAACTGTAAAGTAAAAATTTCGTATTTGAGTCTATTCTTGGACCAAGGTGTATCGTTAATGAAAGATACCTTTCTATGGTCAGTTTGGAAGAAAATGATATAAGTTGTTAAACAGTCTTTTGGTTTGATACACAAGCTGTTTTCACTTATTGACCCAATAAAATTGCTTCTTTGGCTAAACAGGTTTTTTAAAGGTAAAAGTATTTATCTGTATCAGCCTTCATCATTGCTTCCCAGATGACACCACTTTTTTCCCTCCAGTCTGTTCAAGTGCATTTTCTTTAAATTCTTAACCTCTGAAGTCCTTTATTAACACTGTCATTTGAAGTTCTTGACCCTTTTTAATTTTTTCTTGAAACCTTTCCTTCTTCAGTTTCTTTCAGTATCAGGAATATGCTGTGTGAAGCCTGAAGGGATAATTTTTTGTTACTGCTGTTTCGGTTTTTGAGTGTGTGTTTGTTTGGGTTTGTTGGTTTAGTTTTTTCTCCCTCCAGATGTGGAAGCTTTTCATCAACTACCCCTCTTTTCTTCCCTTCATCAAATTATATATTTCATTCCTGTGTTCTTCATCTCTGTTCTCTCTGTTTCCACACAGATCAGGCTAGATTTAAATCTTTATATATCTCAGTTTTATTCTTGAAATTGTTTACAACTTCAAATACCATCTTCCTCTTTAGCTGATGAAATGTCTAGTAATGCTGCTGTTTCCCTTACTTTTTGTCCCAGTATTCTAACACCTAAATAATTTCTTGCCTGAGGTTTGCTTTTCTGTCCCCATAGGTCCTTTGGCATAATCACTATTCTTTGGCTTGTTCTTCAGTTTTTTATTAATTAGTACATTTGCATGATCTTTCTTGTTCAGTTGTGCAGAATTCCATGAGATTCTTCATTCTTCTGCTTTTGTTCATGGAAATCATCCAAATTTAAACATATTTAGTATTCTGTTTCTCATTATTCTCTTGCTGGTATCACAAGTGTAATGCATGCTTTCCCCTAGCCACTTTCTTAATGATTGCTGTGTCTGCTACTTGATCTTGGGAGTCCTCTGTACCTTAAACCTGTCTGATTCATTGCCATATGTTGGTGGTTCTAAATCTTGCAGAGCTGTCTCTAATGGATACTCAGTATAGATGGACAGGAAAGGCTAAATACTCTTCCAGCCCCTTTCACCTCCTACCCTCCCACTACTTTTTTTGGTAATGTTTCTTTTATTCTCATTATTTTGGCGCTCATCACTCTTAACTCATGTTTTGTCTCTCCTACTCCTGTACCCACGTGTATGATTTTCATTCACTTGCAGGGTCATCTTCAGTCCACGATACCAGCTTCTGTCATCTATGGATTACCTTTTCAAATAGTCCTGTTTGTTTCTTCTTTGACACGTGCATCTGAAGGATTTGCCAAGCTTTTTGTTAGAAATATCTTCTTTAAAATTTCCCTCTGATCTGTAGCAAAGCTCACAATGATTAGACTGCTGCTTACCATGCTGATGTTACTGTTACGTACTGTTCTGTCTGTATCCTTGTACTGACTCTTTATGTTATTTTGGTTTCAGTGTGTGTGCTTAGTACAATAGGGTTGTAGTTTAGAGTGCTTTTCTAAAAAATAGTATTTCAAGAGACAGTTTTATTGTGTAAAAAATGAGCAACCTCTTTGAATAAAATGTTTTATATCAGAATTTACTGTCTGATTTGCAGTTGGTTTGGCTCCAAATGGACTCCCAAACTGAAGTTTTTGAACAGAAAGACAGTTTATACCATTTGCAAGGTTGCAGTTGCAGGCTACAATAACATAATTTTAATAGATACTCATTATTTTACCTAATTTTTGTCTTTCTTAAGTTACCTTACCTGTAACTTAAGAAAATACGGTTAAAATAAACATTTATGGAAATGGAAGTAAATTTGCTTCATACTTTTTGATTAAACATTTAGAAAGCTTTTCCTTTAACTAGAAGAATGGAGTGCAGAGATTTTTTCATTATCACTTCTCTATGCCCAGTAATGAGTGATATTCACAGAGCTTAAACCAGGAAAGTACTGTGAATTAAATTAAAAGTTAGGGGGATTTCATGATGCAGGGTAAAAGCATACTGAGCAGAACTTCCTTGACAGTTCAGCTTTCATCATAAATCCAAATTGAGATGTCTTAAGGCAAAAAGACAAAAATTAATCATCTGCAAAATCCTGGTAATAATGGAAGTGACAGAATAAACATAATACTGTGTCAGGTTAGTCTTGTGCTTTGTTCATTGTTACATCCTTCTGCCTATACTTAAACTGCATCGGTATTTCATGCTATTTTTTTTTTCAGTTCACACTTAATAGCAATCATTAAATATCATTCACTTGCAGTGTATTAGTTGTTTTATGGAAGAGGCTTAAGATCTCGTGTTCTTAAAATACTTAAGGCAAGTAAGTGCTATCTTAAAAGGAATTTTATAATTTTATTGAAGATGGTAAAAGCTGATCTGTGATATTAAAAATGAAATATAGCAGCCCTGACATTTCTGGACAAACTTTTTTCTTTTACTCCATATTTAACATACTTATTTTACCCTTTCTTACAGGCAGTGGCTTCCCAAATCCAAAATGGTTCCCCTTGGAATAGATGAGACCATAGACAAGTTAAAAATGATGGAAGGACGTAACTCAAGCATACGAAAGGCAGTAAGAATTGCTTTTGATCGTGCTATGAATCACCTGAGTAGAGTCCATGGAGAACCAGTCAGTGACTTCAGTGATATTGACTAACAGAGATTCTACCAAGGCGTAAAACATACCACACAGACTTGAACTCTACTAATGAACCTCTTTGTCTAAAAGAATGTATTGAAGATACAACCCCTTAATTGTTGGTTCAGTGGCTGAGTTCTGCAAACTTGAAATAGTTGAGTAAATCTCCTAAATCACCATTGCCATATTGATTAATGATTTTACCGTGTTGTACTTTGGAGGATTTTCCACTAAACCTGTTAAAATGTCTTGTTCATAGTGTTCATAATTGTACATAAATGTATATTCAACACTTAACTTATTCTGATTTTAGAAGTAGCTCTTTAATTCCTTTTTTAATTTTGCTGGGGAGGGAGTTGGTTTTTGTTTCTGTGCTTTTTACTTTTCTTTCTTTCTTTCTTTCTGAGGTTAGGTTACCTAAGCACCATCTTCCAGCTGAAGGTGTTTAGTGAATCTTTGAGCCTAATATCAAAATGGCATCAAATATATGTTTGCCTAAATCATATACAATGTGGTGCTGCTTTGTATCATTTCTTCCTTGGCCTGTAGCTTCTGAAAAAGACTTCTGAATGTTTGTGTAAATCATTGCTTTTTGCACAAAGTACCACATATTTAAGATTGATGTAAATTTACAATTACAAATATGTATTTTAAGAAAGGAAGTTGCATTATTTTGGAGGGTACTTTGTGAGAAAGGCATCAAAAAAAAATATACTATGTACATCACTTGCAAATCACCAAAAACACTCCATTGTTGCCCAAAATAACATAAGATTGTTTTTGTTTTATACGAACCTGGCTTAAAGCCTGCAAGCACATTATTTCTTTCAAAACTGTATCCCATTTATCTCCCATTGGTTTAATTTTGTTGATGTTTGTGCCTCCCTGTGTTTTATTTATTGTAGAAAATGTATTAATTTGCTTTGTAATGAAAAATAAAATTGACAAATATATTGATATGCATTTTTATACAGGCACATGAGAAGACAACTTGGTTTGGGAGAAAAATGTATTGGAAATTGTATAAAAATTCGATGGTTTCTGTGTAATTTGGTTTTTTTGGTAACTTGTAATCTTCTGTTTCCAATGAGGGGATGGATGTATGTAACTTTTAATTTAGAACACTTTGGTAGCAATAGAAACTTTGGATACATTTTTGTATGGTACATGTGATGTATATAGAATTAGTACTTTATTTTTATTTTTAAGAAGTAAAGCATTATGTTTGGGCAGGGGGAAGAAGGAGGGTGGGTTTCCAGAACTGCATTTTTATATTAAAAAGAAAAAAAGTCAAGATATTGATTGTTGTAGCTACTTTATTCCTACCTTCACTGAAATCCTGAATTTGTAACAATGAAAATGGCAAGGTATGTTTGCAATGTGATTTATAATGACTCCATTATTTATAAATGCACTGTGTTTGAACTCTTTTGCAGTGATATCTTAAATACTGTACCAAGTTATATAATATGAAACACCAAATATAATGCATATGAATGCACGAAGTATTTATGCCCAGCTTTTTTATAAAGGATTAGCAAATACAGCAAAACCAATACTTTTTAAATCTTTTTTTAAAACTTCATTGAATAGCATACTTCATTGTTAAACCTGCTTGAATCTTTATTTTAAAGGGACAATTACTTTTTAAATAGTTTTTAATGTTTTTATTCTCTATTGTTTGTAATACCCCCTTAGAAGCTTGAAATAAAATTTCTTTCTCAACTGTTAATTTTGTCCTGAATTTAGCCCCTGAGATTTTGCTGTAGTGCCCATTTTCTTATTCTGTGACGGAGCTGATACAGAGGCACTGGTTCAAGAATCTGATTGTTTTCTTACTGTGGCATGCAGTATCATCCTTGATGAGCACTCTGCATGGTAGGTATTGTAGCTAGCTGCACTAGCTGAGACCAGGTGCCTATAATGGAATCCTCTTAGAGGATGTTGTAGCAGAGATTAGTTGGATACATTTAACAAATGATCAAGCAAATAGTTTTCACAGTCTTGACAGTAAGCACAGCTTTAGGGGAGTAGTTATGGCAGGTATCCTCTAAGGACCGTCATTGAGGCGCACTTCTGTGATGGAAGCAACAGCCACCTCAGGTAGAAAAACGAGTTTTGTGGTTTGCCTGAAGTAGAGTATCTGTGTAATGACTTCAGGTGTCTGCGGATAACCACGCGCATCTTTGAAGTGAATGAAGCTTAATTTGTGCAATATTGAAACAGTAGAACCGTTGTTATCTCTTAGGACTGCCTGTTAAGAGTCTTCAAAAAAAAATAGCCTGCATCAGATTTTATTTCAGATTTATTCCACCAAATATGCTCAAATTTGGTGTGTGTGAAACTGAATAATGATTCACAGCCTCATTCTGGCAGGCAGAGAAAATGGTTTTTTTGGATCTGTCAGGCCTCACAAAGCTAAAATTGCAATTACAGTAGGAGTTGGAAGAAGATTTGGTAATTGTATGATGAGAATTTTGATACCTCTCAAGTATAAAATCACAGTTGAGTGTACACACAGTTGCAAGGCGTCCCAAGTTCTCAGCTGCTTCTGATGGTAGCAACAGGATAAGGAAAAACCATCTCCTTTTTTGAAAACAAAAGCAGTGCATTAATTACCTTATTCTGTAACAGGTTTAATCAAGTCTCAGGGTAAGCTTTCATTTGAATTTTGCTCCGACTTGCAAGTTTCATTTTCTGGCTTTTATCTTTAGAGATCGCTCCATCAGTTCTTACAGAAGTTGAATTTGCTGCCTTGATCTTACAGGTGTACTTCAGAGAATTCTGAGCTGGAAAACTTTACTGATGAAAAGAATTTGTTAAGCATCCCGACAAACCAGACTGCATGTTCTTTTGATGAAACTGGCATAGAAAGCTATGTTTTTCTTTCATGTATGTGATATTAACTGCCCTGGGATGTCCAGATGCTGCCCGAGAGGAGCTTGCAGCAGTGGCTATGGCTGTTTTCATGCTGTCTCGTGCTGAATCTCTTCAGATTAGGTAAAGTCAAAAATGATTTCTCACAGTTGTCAGTTTTCAGTGTGACCTGTGTGTTTTTAAGGGATTTCTTCCCTATTTGGGAAAGGAAATCCAAGCTCCAAAACTGCTGTATTTCCACATTCTAGGTCCTAACCAGGTACAAGTAGAACGAATATGTGTATAGCAGAGTGCGCATCACGCATTTTTAGACCAAGCTCTTCTATGGCACCATTAACTCTATAAACAATTTTGGAGTGGAAATTACTATTTTAGTGAAGGGGAAAGAAAAAAGGAGCAACACTGCATTGTACCTTGCTCATTTCTTGGGGAGTGTTACAGCAGTAACTACAGGGTGTAGATTTGCATATGCACTATTCCATTCTGGTATAATCATTTCCTGCTAATGAAGTGTCAGAGACGTGGATCAGAAGCTGAAACTTAAGTTAAAATCTGTCATCTCTTGTATTAATATGTGAGAAATCATGTTATAAATATTTAGGAAAAAAAATGTTGGTGGAGAATGGAAAACAAAACCTGCAAAAGTTTGTATCTGTTACCCAACTTCATTATTTTTGAATGTTTACTGATTGTGATTTTGTATTTTTACACTAGAGGGAGCAATACACACAGACCATCAATGTCCACAAAATAAATACTTCATACTTTCTTTTCAAAGTGCTGCTATTAAAACTTTATGCTGGCAAACAGTCCTATCTGCTTCTAGTATTTGTAATCAATCAAAAGTAGCATTCTCTGACGTTGTATCTGCAAGTGGGCCCTTTTGAGGATACTTATTTTTAGCTCTGGAGCTAGTGCATGGAGCAACAACTCTGGATTTTCCAGCTCTCTTTGTATCTAATTGCAACTGACAGGTAAGTTTTTACACTGTCTCATCTAGCTGTTCATTTTCTTTCCACAGGTTGTGTATTCTATGGCTGCATTTGGTAGTGTTAGAAAATGACTCCAAGCTGCTTGCTGCTAGAAACACGGTGCATGTCAAGGCACATAGCAGTTACCACCAAAAATACTCAGGTCTGGAGGTGAGGGTTTGAGATGTGACAGTTTCTTACCCTGCAGGCTGGTGAAGGAAAGATGTCTTGAGAGCAAGCACAAGCAAATTGAATAAACGTGGTGAATTGAGTAAACTTACGTGTGATTGTAGCACAAGTACAGAAGAGAAATGCAAATGGAGGAAGCATTCACTGTCCACATTCTACTTACCACCTTTGATCAGCTTGTTTACATTTCTGTATAACATGATTCAGTTACGACTTACCTATTTGTCAGTTCTTCCTTGAAAGATTTATTTCTTCTAAAATTCTTACAGAGTAGAAAAAGAGTAAATTCAGTCTAATGAAATCTGCTTTCAAAATATGATGAAGTTTATAAATAAGCTTGTTTTAAATCTTTTTGGAAATGGGTATTTGATGGGAAGGGGCTGTAAATACATTTTTATCTGCCTGGTTATCCAGCTTTCTTTCATTACCTGCACACAGAAGCTGCTCTCAAATCTCTGCCGGTCAGGGAGGAAAATGCAAGATGCCAGCAGTTGTACTTCTAACTGCAAGGTTATTTAAGATGCTTTTCCATTGTTTCCATAGTGTTAAAAAATCTAGCACAGCAGTCACCCTGTTCTATCTTATGCTGGTACTGTGTAGAGAGAGGGGGCAGGATAAGGTGTTTGGGGATGGGGTTTTGGTGTCTTTGTTTTCTTTTTAATTTAAAGTTAAACCATAAAATCCTAACATTAAACCTGGTTATACTGTGTGTCTTAGGAAAGAGTCCTCTGGTCAAACTGCTGCTTTCCTGCCTCTGTTGGTTTTCACCACTCCTCCAAGCTCAGCTCAGTTTTTATGTGTTTTGATGTCTTTGCTGCAACGGGTCAGCACTGCCAGCAGATAAGGGGAGTCTCAGATTCCTGATTTAATATCCGAGTATGAGAGGTCTGGGGTAATGTGAATAGGTTCCTTATGTGGTCTTTATTCCTCTTTATACAATGAGATAAATCTTGATCCTACTTCCCATCTTTTCCATTAGTCTGCTTTTTAGCATATTATTGGTCTTTCCTAAGCTGTCTGAAGCCATTTTCCAGTATGAAGGGCTTTACTTTGAGAAACATTATTTTCTGTTCAACCTCCCTGCCAACAGCCCTCAGTAACAAAGATTGGCTTTAGTCTAAAATGGTGGATTAGGAGAGCTCACGTATCTTCCTTCCTCATCTGTGTTCAGTTACCATGTCCTTCACTTCTCCACACTTTGAGCGTGGGAATTTTCACATTTTTATAGCATAAACCAAAAATTTTATCTAAATGCATGGAAAATACAAGGAGGACAAAGGGATATGTACGCCTCATTTTCATGAGAAAACAGTTGCTAATAGATGGTACAATGATGATGAGGGATTAGAGTTTTGATTGATTGCTTTGCTTTGTTCTTCACAGAGAGTTGTTTTGAGATTGACAGTTAATAGTTTTCATACAGTTAGTCCTTGATAAAAGTAAGTTGATGGTATCTTTCTAATTCCTTAAAGCTGTAGTAGCTCCATGTTCACACTCAAGTAGATGGCAACTTGGTGTTAGCAACTTCTGTCAATAATCAATAAGGAACTAAAGGAAAAACATTAGCAGTTTTCGCCATGGACTCGTTGAAGACTTGGGGCTTTCTAAAGAACTGGGGATATGGTAAAGTAGCATTCTCATTTAAACAGGCATTTGGAAAATCATCCACCAGTTTTGCTGAAGAAGAAGCCACTGCGAGGATATGGTGAGAGTAGCAATGGTGGGTGCAATTTAGGTGGAAAGGTAATAGCTGAGGGGTAGCAGAGAGAGGGCAACAATATTTTCCTCCTTTTCTACTTGGAAAGATATTATATGGATTTATAACCGATTAAAGGTTGTGGAGAACTTAGTTAATTTCAACTTACTGCTTGTGCAAGATAGGATAACTCCTAATCATGGATAAAAGGGGAGGTAACACTTGGAATTATTTTTGACATCACTAATGCTTTTGAAGTTCTTCAGTATGTTTTCTTAGGCAAACAAGAAAAATATCGTCTGGAACAAACAGGCTTTTGGAAAACTGCTGCAGTTCACAGGATAATTGTCAGTGGGTTTGATGTGAAACTCGAGGAACAATTTCCTTGGTCCACCTTTTGGGGCTGCACATTACTGAGCAGTATTTAATATTTTCATGCTAGATAGCACTTCAAAACTCTTAAACTTCTTGTTTGGAATTATTTATTTATTTATTTTATTTGTGATTTGAATGAACTTGCATTTTGCTTCAGTAGTTCTTTGGCTCACACTGGCTTCCTACTTGGTGTGACTTTTCTATGATATGACATCCCAAAATTAGTTTCTTTATAGGCTGACCTGTAGACTTCTCTGTAGTAGCCATAAAAACTGGTGCTTGAATACCAGTAGGTGTTTTTTTCTCCAGCACAGTGGGAACTTGGAAATAAAGAGATGTAATTTGTTCAAACCAGGACAAGATTATGTATTTGGGCAGCATTTCCTTCAGAGAGTGAATACCTGCATTGAAAGTGTCTTTTTTAAATTTCTGGGTTTTTTTTTTCCCCCTTCAGTGGAAATAATTGTCACTGCAAAAGGAAAATGACTTCTACAAGATAAGCAGAAAGCAAATAAAACTACAGTCACGTTATACATGAAGTTAACTATTGATCTAAATTTTATGTCTTTTCTGTAACTTCCACATTTATGATGGTGAAACTGAGTAGTCCTTAATTTATATAGTTTAGAAGAAAAATGAAATTGAAGTTACTCCTCTGCTCTTCTGCCAGGTGATGATTGTGAGGAGAATGCATACAAGATGCCAGTAAGATGGTGATGAAGCATGAAGTTCCATTTTCCAAATCAGGTTCATCAACTATTTAGAACCAAGCTCATCTGATTTGTTGCGTAATTGTCTGCTCCTTTCCACAGATGTTTATTTGTTCAGAAAAGTCTCATACAGTACTTGTCAGCAGGTGTTTCCAGCTGCGAAAAATATGGGGCTTGGTTGTGTTGTTGATTACGTTAGAAAGCAGTCCTACCTTGTAATGAGAATGTTGCTCCAAAAGGGTACTTCTGCAGTGCAGAAAAAGGATTTTGGTAGTGTCTGACTGGAAAAGGAAATGTGCTTATCCAGTTTTCGTTGTATTCTAGAAACTTACAAGCTGGTACGTTTTTCTCTGAGTTTCCGCTAATCTCTTTTCAGTCAAAGAACTTTAAACAGACTATGGTATAAGATCTTTTAAAATTCCTATGTTTATCTTGAATGTATTTTATTAGTAGTTATTTAATACTTCAACTGCTGTAAAAATGTTAAGGTGTACGTGAATAAATTACAGGTTTAATAGGTAATGAAATGTTTATAGTGTTTGATACTAAGTGGGATGGAGCAGCCCTGTGCATGGCTTCCTGTACACAATAGGTTTCACCCAAATGCTCTGTGGTTGTTTTGAGAAAAAGAGTAATACTTTCACCAAATACTTTCATACTTCCACAATGCATAAAGGCATCTCTTAAAGTGAATCCATCCCAGACTACTGCTTTCTTTGTAAGTGTTCTCAGATCTTACTCAGCTGGCAAATTAATCTGGATCAGAATAAGCTTCTCATTGAAGCTGTAAGAGTAGAGGCTACTTCCTAATTGTTAAGCTGCCCCGTGACAGGCAAACATGACTTAGTTTTGTCTTTTATACTAATTCTCATAAGTCTAATTTTACTAGGAGTGATTTTCCTCCTTTCCCCCCAGTTCATGGGTTAAAATAAAGCCAGAATAAGTAATCAGGACTAGTGGTTCCCAAGATGAGAAAAGCATGCTGGGGTTTTTACTCTCATTTTTGTTTACTTACTCTAACATTCTGTTTAGTATTTCATAATATTTTGCATTCTTCCAAGGGTAATTGTGGTGGTGTTTATACAAGGAGTATCATTAAGAGGTATAAAAGCTCTGATTTATTAAAATTAATGATATTTTAGATGAATAAAAATATATAAACCAATATTGTATTTTTTCTTTTTTTTTCAGAAGGTCTTCTGCCATGGAGTGAAAAACACTTCTCATCAATATAAACAGTAACAGAGAACTGTTAGCCGTTAGAGGTGTTACTGAATTACTTGATTTATCAGACACTATGTTTGTCAACCAGGAAATACAAGAAAGTCAAATAAAACTGCCTTTATGCAGACATAAACCAGTTGTTGTTTAAAAAGTCGTGATCTCTAGGCAAGGAAGTGGAGGCTGCACGAAAAATAAGAGCAGAGTTCTCAGAGTCAGAATAATAGGAAAAAATAAGGTCAAAGACAATAGCAGCAAATAGTCTCATGACACCTCCTCCAGAGCCTTGTATGCCAGAGGTCCTGCTCATGCTGCTGTCTCATTACTGCAATTGCTCAAAGTGTCTATCAAATATTCCATGCTTCATATAAGCTACTGGCATAAAATAAACCACTAGCGTTTTAACACCTCAGTAATAAAAGGTTTTGGCTCTGAAAACTCCAGTCTTGTTTTGCATTTAACATTCAGTATTTTCAGTAAGCTTAGTGTGACACTATCTTCTATGTCAAGGTTACTAGAGTTGACAGCGATGTATTCAGTCCTAGGGTTAGGTATAGTTAACAAACTACACAAGTCTGTTATATTGCCTGTCTTTCTAAAAGTCTGAAGTTCATATTGACTCTTGTATTCAGCTGTCTCTTTAATGTTAGCCATATGTGTACAATAACCAGCTAAAGCACAATCAGCCTTGGAAAGTCAAAAAACACTTACAAAGCTGAAGATGAGCCTGTTTACCTGTTTTGTTTGCAGCGAGAGATGGTGTGACATCTGTGCAGTCCACTCAAGCGTGCTTGAGTTACCACTGTCTTTTCTGATCTTCATGGTGTCTGATACAAAAGTAATCCAGACACTGTATGGCTCTAAGTTTAGATGACTACTTTTGGATTAATTTGAATGCAAACTGGAGAGAAAACAGCTATAGAGCAAGACAAGGCAATACATGGCTTAGTGCTGCTGCAGCTGACATAAGTTAGCTTGGGTGAAAGTAGAAACCTCCTATTGATTGTGTCCTGGTTTGGGTTGGGATAGAGTTAATTATCTGTACTTAGTTGCTGGTAAGCTTTAAACTGGGATGGGTGGAAATCTTTTTAGTTTAAAAGATTGAGGAAAACTCTGTCTCTTAAATAAGAAAAAAAATCTTGGGGAAAAAAGGCTCCTAATTGGGATCAAATGGCCAAGTGTTGGCCATATACAGAACTGCGCAACAACCTATGGATACTGCCCATAGCTGACAGCGCAGGTGAAATCTCCTTTACATCAGGTATGTAAGTCTCCAACAAAAAACATTAGCTGGGATGATCCCGTACTTGAGTGAGGCATGGGGTACTAATCAATAGATTATCATGTGTCCTTGATATGTGCCTAGGCAGATGTGTGTGTGCGTGGTAATCCGAAGGTACTTATAGGGGGGAGGTATATAGAATCATAGAATAGTTAGGGTTGGAAAGGACCTTAAGATCATCTAGTTCCAACCCCCCTTCTATGGGCAGGGACACTTCCCACTAAATCATGTCACCCAAGGCTCTGTACAACACATGAAGGTACTTTTGATGATTGTTAAAGGGAAATGCACTTCCTCTGCTTGTGTTCAATTTTGTATGGTATTGCCATGTTCCCTGGGCTTCTGATCTTCTGCTTGCTTTTGGTCTGGTATTGCCCTGTGCCCCACACCCTTCTGGGAGCTTGGCTCTACTTTAGATGGAGCAGAACATAATAGGAAGTGTTGTTATCTCTGGCTAACAGATAAGGGAGTGAAACAGAAACTCAGTGACTTCTCCAAGGAACTGAACTGAACACACTTCTTCCTCAACTGCCAAATTAAGGCTGTTTTTTTAATCAGCTGATGAATTAGAAACTTAATCACTCTTGACTCAGCCACTTGGTGAGTTCTGCTAGGAAAAGAAGCGTGCTGGGCTAACCCCAGCCAGCAGCGAAGCACCAGCACAGCCTGCTCCTTGTGGGATAGAAGAGGGCGCAGGAAGAGTCAAAGTGGACAAACTTGTGGGTTAAGCTAAAGACAGTTTAATAAGTGACTATGGAATATGCCTTTGGCCAGTTCAGGTCAACTGTCTTGGCTGTGCCCCCTCCCCAGCCTCTTGCCCAGCCCCAGCTTACTCACTTGAAGGGGCAGAGTGAAAACTTGAGAAGACCTTGATGCTGTGCATCACTGCTGAGCAGCAGCCAAAACACTGGTGTGTTATCAACACTGCCTTAGTCACAAATCCAAAACACAGCACTGTACAGGCTGTTGTCAAGAACGTTAAACCCAGCCAAACCCAGTACAGAAAGGTCTTGTTATGATAAAACTTAAAGCTTATTTTTAAGACAGAATTCCTTGAACTTCGTGTCAGAATAGTCAATAATGCTGTAGTCAGAGCAATTGTATGGGATATGGGAAACTCAGATTTGAGGCCCCACTTTGAACTTGGGTACCTACCTGTAAATCCTCCGTGTCTCATTTACATCCTGTGGACAGTGAACTTGGGCTCCTGTTACCCCAACCATTCATCCTGTAAATAGGAAGCCTTCTAAAACAAGCCGTGTTGAAATGAATGTGTTCACTGAGAACTAAAAACTGTTACAAACCCCAGTAATTTTATTGACAACTTTCTCATCGGAACAATTATTTATCTTAGCCTCTTACCTAAGCATAAACCTTGAGTATCTCTACTCCTGTGTTGCAGATGTGAGGCACTATATAAACATTTTTCACAAGACAGATACTAATTGATCCTGATCTATTTATTGCTATATTGGCTGGTGGTACCAGCTGTTCCCAGTATACAGTCTATGCAGGAAAGCCATGAAAGGATTGAAATAAATAGGAGTTCTTCTGTGCCTCCTGGGAATGCATTTGGTGACTACCAAAACAAACAGTTAGTGCAAGTAGTTAAAGGGTTTAAATTGATCTGTACTGTGTTTAAAGTTAGGCGGTTTTACCACTCTCTGCTTCTTCATTTAGAAACCATATTTCCATTTCTTTATGTGCTCATTGAAATATGGATGTTTTAACTTTCTATGTAAGTTCATTTTATGCTGCTAGATCCCTAGGCAAAATAATGACATTGTCAAGTGTGATTCCTGAAATGTATGTTAAAGTAATAAAAAGGTGTGTGAGGGGGAGAAATCCTTTATTTAGGAAAAGAAGAAGCATTGAATATTAATCACATGATAGCACTAAATTAGCAAAATGGTCTCTAAGGGATTTGAGCACTTCATTCTGATGGATGAGCCACTTGTTTAGTACAAATGTACTAGAAAGACGTAGGAGAACTATGGTAGGCATAATTTTTCTTATGGAAAACTTTTCTTATTAAGACCAGATTATTGTGATAGCACAGTAAAATTATAAACAGCTTATATAGCTTTCACAAACATGATTAATTTTTCCTAAATGAGTATAACCTTAGTTAAGTAGTTCTCTCTCAGAGGTAAGACATAAAATGTCTTCACAGGCTGAATTTAGACCAAATATAAATTTAGGCTAAAATTCATATATTATTACTGAAAAATTACAGCCATGGGCCAAAATTCTTGACAACAAAAGTCAAATCCTTTATAATTTCTGACAGTCTTTCTCAAGGGTGGAACTAAAAAGTAACTGCCTGGAGGCAGAGATGAAGAGGACTTGGCCCTGCCCTCCATTTTCTCTTATCTTCCTTCATTCTCCAGATTATTTAGGGGTCAGTTCTGAACAGGCATTTTCAGGTTTCCCCTTGGTTGATTTTCTTTCTCCTCCAGTTTGAGAGAGGGAATTAGAATGCTAACTCTGAAGGAGGTGAACAAACTCAGCAAATCTTCAGCACGGGACTTTTGCCATTGCATGATGTGAGATTAGGAAGGTGTGAAACAGACAGTTTACCTAGCTCCTGCTCTGTACACCCCAGCATGCCAGCTGAAGGGAGCAGTCTTGAGTTTTAAGACTAATGCCGAAGCATTCAGAACTGCATCAGTAGCTGTATGGTTGAGTTTGTTGTGTTAACTTTTTAAAACCCATGCATACATACGACAGACAAATACAAGTCTGGAAAGATGCTGACTTCCAGACAATATGCTACAACTAGCAGTTCAAGCAGAACAAATATACACAAATAATGTAAAGGTAATTAAAACGTTATTCAGTAAATATGCCTGTGTTCTGCAAAGTGGAACAGATTAATGTTCAGTCTGTTTTAGTAAATTAAGTTAAAGCCTCTTCCTGAATTATGGAACACTTGTCTGAAAATATAACATGTAAAATCAGTGATCTTTCAGTATATTACTATTTGCCATGGTTTAATTCATGAAGTCCAGAAATGAGAGGCAGTCTGCAGTGTCCTTCAACTTTAACTGAAATCACAGAGCAGACTTACTGCTAACGATGTTGAAGGATCATATAGATAATAGCAATGTCAATTGGTCTTTGGCAGAGAAAGCTGATAATGTTCAAAGACTACATTATGAAAGTTAACTAGAAGATCGTGGGAAGCCCTAGGGTGTGACAGACTTAAATCCTGGCTTGTGCTGAAGGAAGATACTCTGGCAAAGGGTACAGCTCTAGGACATAAGTATTAAACGACTTTTCCATTTTAAAAGGTTTATTTTACCAAAACAGAATCAGTTTGCTGAACCTTGGGCTCCCCTGGAATAGAGAAATTTTAACACTGGTCTTGTAAATTAATATCCTGGGGTCCAAGACAGACCTTTTAATGAACCCATTGTAATGGGTTTGCATAGCAAAGTTGGGGGGGGGGGGGGGGGGGGGTGACAGTCCCAAGGTGGGCGCAGGCTTTGCTTTGCAGGGAG
>NDXB01001423.1:330-13187 GCA_002631895.1 Agapornis roseicollis
TTAGGGACTGTAGTGACAGGACAAGGGGTGATGGATTTAAACTTAAACAGGGGAGGTTTAGATTGGATCTAAGGAAGAAATTGTTTCCTGTGGGGGTGGTGAGGCACTGGAATGGGTTGGCCAGGGAGGTTGTGAGTGCTCCATCCCTGGCAGTGTTCAAGGCCAGATTGGATGAAGCCTTGGGTGACATGGTTTAGTGTGAGGTGTCCCTGCTTATGGCAGGGGAGTTAGAACTAGATGATCTTAAGGTCCCTTCCAACCCTAACTATTCTATGATTCTATGAATTTTCTCTTTTAAAATTTTATTATTATGTATGGCAAGCACAGTGAAACCTTGAGATGAAGCTTTATCTGTGGATATGGTTGGTATCTCTTTTCTCCCGTTTTCCTCAAAAATCCCCCAAAGGTACCCAAACACAAATTTTTTTTCAAATGCATTGATGGGGAATTGACCAAAGGCATTCAGGCAATTTTAGTGTGGCATTCTGAATAGCCATATAGATATTGGTTAATGTTGTAATTGGATTTTTAGTTGAATTAATCTAGTAGGATCTTGTTCATAAAGCTTATAACGGTTCTTTTCTGTTTGCTCATGTGTCTTCCTCTTTCTTCTCTGGTTTCAGATCCTAGAGTTTTGTCTAGACTGGACACAGCTTTAATTGTCCTGTGTCCAGCTGCTGTCCTTAGGAGACTTTATCAGTGTTTAGAGGAAGGCAATAAGTGGACCTGAAGGGCATTCATTCCCTTCTGTCCCAAGTCCTCTGCCAAGTCAGTTGTCTGGATAAGAGTCCTGAAGCTCTGTCACCCAAAAAAACAATGGCAGGAGTGGGAAGAGAACTGCAGAATGGTGACAGAAATGGCAGTGTTCTGCTTAGTGGCCTAGCTTCTGTCTGAGGCGTTGTTTGTAGAGAACCACATGTTAGGATCAGAGTATGCTCTCTCCTTTAAAAGCATGTGATGTCTCTTATATGTGTGATCAAGTGGTATTTCTCATTATTAGAGATCTTAACTGTCCTGTTTTCAGTTAGGTTTACTGCTGTGTGTAGTGGCCTCAATGCTTCCTCTACATCTCCATGTAATGCATAGGTTGATTTCCATAGAAGTCATCTGAAAACTCTTATGGATCTGGGGAAAAATTTAATAGCATTAAATCACATCCATTCCTCAGTTTTCCTTCTTTGATTGGCATATTGCAAAATAACTTAGACATTTGGGAAAATGGTTGATTCTCTGTGTCAGGAATATGTAGTGCCTCTTCCCGGTTGCCAAGGGTGACATTAAGGAAATAATGGAAAGAGTGCTTTCCCACGTGTGAAGAGCACTCCAGTGGTGTTTTTTTTGTCTGTAACTACTGACTATTGTGTGTTTATAGGTGATGGAGCTCCAGGTGGTAACTATGGCTATAGCAATAGTGGATACAGTGTTTATGAAGAAGAAAATGAAAGGTTAACAGAAAGTCTGCGTACAAAAGTCAGTGCCATTAAATCAGTAAGTATTTAATTATAGTGGTATAATCACATGTATTGAATTAAATTCTGTGGGTTAATTTAAAAACATAAATTCAACGGTGTGGTGGGTTGACCCTGGCTGGACAGCAGGTGCCCACCAACACCTCTCTATCTCTCCCCTCCTCAGCTGGACAGGGGAGAGAACATACAACAAAAGGCTCATGGGTTGAGGTAAGGGCAGGGAGACATCACTCACCAGTTACCATCTGGGACAAAACAGGCTGGACTTGTGGAAATAAATTTAATTTATTGTCATTTAAATCAGAGTTGGATAATGAGAAAAAAAATCAAACCTTGAAACACCTTCCCTACACTCCTCCTTTCCTGGGCTTCACTCCTGATTTTTCTCTACCTTCTCCCTGCCCAGCAGTGTAGGGGGGTGGGAATGGGGGCTGTGATCAGTTCATCATGTGATATTTCAGCTGCTCCTTTCTCCTCAGAGGAGGACTCCTCACACTCTTACCCCACTTCAGTGTGGGGTTCCTCCCACAGCGGACAGTCTTCCACAGACTGCTCCAATGTGACTCCTTCCCACCGGCTGCAGTTCTTCATGAGCTGCTCCAGTGTGAGTCCTTTCCATGGGTTTAGACCTTCAGGCACAGACTGCTCCAGTGTGGATCCCCTTCAGGGTTGCAGCTCCTGCCAGCAAACCTGCTTCAGAGTGGGCTCGTCTCCCCACAGGGACGCAGGTCCTGTCAGGAGCCTGCTCGAGCATGGGCTTCCCATGGGGTCATAGGAGGGTATACCCCTGCTCCAGCATGGGGTCCTCCACGGGCTGCAAATTTGAGATCTGTTCCACTGTTAACTTCCATGGACTGCAGGGGAATCTGTATTCTGGTGCCTGGAGCATCTCCTCCCCCTCCTTCTTCCCTGACCTGGGTGTCTGCAGAGCTGTTTTTCTAACATATTCTCACTCCTTCAGCTGCTGCTTTACAGCAGTTATTTTTTCCCCCTTCTTAAATACATTATCTCAGAGGTGCTACTGCTGTCACTGATGGGCTGTTTTGGTCAGCAATGTGTCCTGTGGCCAGTTGGCATTGGCTCTGGTGGACACAGGGGAAGCTTCTGTCAGCTTCTTACAGAAGCCACCCCTGTAGCCTCCTTGCTATCAAAACCTTGGGTTTAGAATAATAATCTAGAATAAGTTAAGGGGGTAACAAGAAAATCTGTGACCTTTGTTACAGAATTTCACCTCTTGTCTCCTTCTCTGGTATGTTACATTTCAAAATCAGTGTATGTTGACAGTGCAATTGATAGCGCCCCATGGAGTAGTATGTGTGCTCTTTCTGCAGTTGTGTCTTTTAGCACAACATAATAATCTTGGCATATGGAATAGTCTTCAGATCATCTTCCTAGAAGCCTGATGTAGATCATTTTCACTCTTGATTTTAGATTGCAGTGAAATGCATCAGTAAGATAATGAGATTTAGGTTGTGTCACCAAAAGCATACAGGTTTTGACTAAATCAAAGCATAGGGGCCTGGAGCAGGTTTCCCTCCCTTCTAGGGACTGAACTGGTTGTTCAAGGCCAGTATGCTGATAAGCGCTGTTATGGAGGAAGAGCTGCTAAGAAGCCTCTGTGGGTTCTGTTTCATTTGAGAGCTGCTTTTAAGCCAAGACTCTCGTGGTGGCCCCTGTTTTTGTTGTGTTGCAAATTGTCTTGCAGCTCTGTGTGTGTCTAGTCTGATGCTGATTCCAACCCTGACAGAACTTGATTTTCTGGCTTCACCTTGGACACATCTACTAACTGTGGATGTGCTGTGTGATCTACCACCAGGAATGTTGCTGACCCTGGTAATTATCTCTGCACTGACTCTCACTTGCTGCTCACCTCCTTGTCCTGCTATGCCCTTGCTGTTTCAAGACACAAAGCAGAGAAGGAACAGACAGGTTCACAAAAGAAAATCCCATTTATAGCATAGCAGCAGTCTGTCAAGAGAGATGTATTAGCAGGTTACTGGAGCCAACTCCAGCAACATTGATTCAAAGAGTGCTCAGGGTCCTCAGTGCCATGTGCCAGTAGTTTTGACAGTTGTTCCAGGAAATGGGTAATTGCTGCTTAGACTTGACTATATCTTGAATTTTTGAAAGTCCATGCAATAATACTTANATATGAAGATGCTGGGGAGGGGCTCTTCATTAGGGACTGTAGTGACAGGACAAGGGGTAATGGGTTCAAACTTAAACAGGGGAGGTTTAGATTGGATCTAATGAAGAAATTCTACTGTTAAGGTGGTGAGGCACTGAATAGATTGCCCAAGGTAGTTGTGAATGTGCCATCCCTGTCCAAGAACAGGTTAGACAGAGCCTTGAGTGGCATGGTTTAGTGTGAGGTGTCCCTGCCCATGGCATGGGAGTTGAAACTTGATGATCTTAAGGTCCTTTCCAACCATAACTATTCTATGATTCTAAGATACTATGGTGGACCTGACAGTGCTAAGGTAACAGTTGGACTTGATTATTTTAGAATCATGGAAAATAAAAGTCGTTTCCAACCTAAACAATTCTGATTCTGTGCTTTTATGAAAAAGGCCTTAGCAAAGCACATAATGGAAAGAAAAGGTGTTAGATAAGACAGCTGCTTAATTTGTCACGTCAGACATTGGGGTATAGAGTTCCAGCAGGCCAAAGCCGGCATTCAGAGACAAAAGAGCAGTCGGCCAGACTTTGAGCTGTAAGCCAGGATCCAATCCACAACAAAGCACTGGCTGGTGGACCACAAGACATCCATAACAGGATGCAGGTTTGGTGGACTGGAACCAGGTTTTGTCCTGTAGGCACTTCTCCATGACTTTGCCTTTAGTTTTCACTCATGTATCATGTGCTTTTTGACCATAAAAGTGACAATGACTTTTCATGTTATTTCAAGCAAAGATTACTTCTGTTGGGGAACAGGCTGTGGAAGATTAAATCTTTCTTTATGGTATAGCATAAAACAAAATCGAAGTTTGCTTTTATCTACACTCTCAGAAAACCATGAAAAGAATCTATGACTTTTAATTCTCAAGTATAATGATCTTTTCTGAATTATAATTGCTTCAGCCTTTGATGTCATGCCATAAAAACTGATGAAATTTTGTTACTTCACTAAAAGCTAGATAAGGTGCTCAGATTTTCATTAAATTAGAAGATGTCTTTCTTAGAAGTGCATTGATGCATCTCTATGGAGAGCAATGTTACATTTCTTCCCAGTTGCTACACTGCATCAGGCAAATAATATGAATACAGAAATTAAATATATGTGACATAATATAGTGTTACGCAGAAACACAAGTAAAGTCGAATGAGCCACCACAGTAGAGGAAGCTGTATCTTCCCAGTAGCACCATACTGCATCCAGCGCAGGTAATTAACCCTGCTGCTGCAGTCCATGTGACAGCCTAAGAAAATGATCTTCATAAGAGTGCTTTGAATGGGTAATTTATTTGCAATGGTCTTTCTGGAAAACAAGCAGTAGCTTTTGCAGAGTTCTGTTCAGGCATTAGCTTCTCTAATTAGTCATCAAACAAACTGTTACGTGCATGATTTGTTGACCTATGAGAAAACTAAAGAGAATTGAGGAAGTACATGATGGCTTTATCTTCTATTTGTCTTTTTTAAAGTAACTCTCCAGTGGCCAAGCACATAGCTAACACAAAAGGTAGCTCCAGCATGCAGGAATCTGGATGCACATTCTCAGTTGTGCCTTGCTGGACAAGGAAACAAGAGTTATGTCTGCCCCATTAGTCTTGAAGAATGTGCTGAAGGAAGATGCTCTGCCTAGATACAGGTCTTCAAAATAGCTGTCCCCTCACTAAAATTCAGTGCTTAAAGTTGCTGGTTTTATTGAATTCTCTATTTTTGAGAATTCTCTATTTTTTGACTGGTAAAAGCCTCTCCCACATGTCTGAAAGGTCAAAATAAACAGAACGCAAAACATCAAATAATTATTTAATAGCATCTTACAAAGCATTGGAGCTGTATGCTCCATTCATCCCATACATTTGTTTTACCAAAATGAAAAATTACTTTGACTTCCACCTTTTATTTGAAATGTATTAGTCCTCCTCTTTAGACATTACAGTTATTAATGCTCAGGCTGCTGCAATGGCTCTGAATTCTTATCACTCATTCAACTGATATTACCGAGTCAAAGCTGACATCAGAAATGGCACCTTAATATCAGAGAAAAAAATTATGACTAGAATTATTCATACATTACTGTCCTGGGTTCAGCAATAGCAGTCAGTTCTTCTCCTTCTTAGTAGCTGGTGCAGCTGTGTTTTGACTCAACCTGGGAACAAAACTGATAACACCAATGTTTTTGGTTGTTGCTAAGTAATGTTTATTCTGACCAAGGACTTTGTGAGCCTCATGCTCTGCAAGGGAGGAGGGGAGGCTGGGAGGAAGCAGAGACAGGACACCTGACCTAAACTGACCAAAGAGGTATTCCATACCATAGCATGTCATGCCCAGGATGTAACTGAGAGTTACCCAGAAGGACACTTCACTTCCCAGTTGGGCTCGTTTTCGGCAGGTGGTATCATACCCTCTTCCCTTGTTATTTCCTTATCGTTATTATTATTGGTGGTAGCAATAGTGATTTGTGTTATACCTTAGATACTGAGCTGTTGTTATCTCAACCAGTGGGAGTTGCATTCCTTCGACTCTCCTCCCCATCCCTCTGGGAGCTGGGAGGAAGGAGGGGGGGAGTAAAGAAAGAGGGGGAGGGAGTAGAAACTGGTTTTAAACCACTACAATTACACATCATACACTACTTGGAGGACAAAGAATCAGCAGAGCTGGTTTTTAATAAAAATTCATAGCCTGATCAAGTCAATACAAAATTCTTCATGGCTTCAGTAAATTTTCATTCTAGCCCTATGTAATGAAATCTGGGAGGGAGACCAGCAGTTGTGTCCATAGCCTTCCTTCTCTATTTTGATGTAATTTAACAGCACTGACAAGAAATCTATAAAAATACAGCAGACATTTCTGGGTGCATTCCCTGCAGAACCAAACAAGAGATAGAGCAGATTATGATACTATGAAGTAAACTGAGTATTCCTTACTAAAGGAAGGAATAAGCAAAATCACAGTATTCATCAATAACAAGTAAATAATAATGATATTTAAATTATATTACCCATGACTAGAAAAACTAAAATGATACTGAAATCAGAAACAAGAAAACAAAGTGGAACACATGACAGTCACAACTTTCTATAAGTACACATTGTAAAATTTGTTCTATTTACTGAGTTCTAAAATATTACGAGTTTACATGATTTTTCAACCTGCAATCATATACACATACAAGTCTAAAAGAAGGAAGTCCTTGTAGGTACAAAGTGTGAATGGTCCTTTGAACGTGTATATGGAAAGACTCTGGATAACTAGGCACGGATGACTACAACTACCTATGTTCAGGGAAGCTCCCCTGATTCCCAGTAACACAGTTCTATCAAAGGTAGCAGGAGTTCCCAGAATCTTGTCCAAGTATTTTCTTGGTTGTCTTCTAAGTATTTTGGCAGATACTTGGTAAGGGTTTTAGTAAAAGAACATAATAGAAAAATGAACATACTTTGAATACACAGTGAGATGAGATGACACCAAACCTCATCCCAGGAAGAAGTAGCCATCTATGATGAAAGTGCATTAAGATCATAAACAACCATAGATCCCTTTGACAGTTTTGAATTGCTGCGATGGGTAAAAATGAGAGATTTGACAGTACTTGCAGTGATTTACATATGTCCTTATCATTAAAGGACTTGAATAATGACTGCACACAATATTCCACTTGCGATGTGCATGATTAATTCTTTGCTTGCCAGTCTAGGCAGCAACAAGCAGCAATGGTGATCAGGTACCTTCAGACATTTGAAAGCCTTATGGAAGGTGTGGTTTTACATGACATCTTCTGTTTTTCTGACAGCACTATTTGCAGAATAGAACCAGGAAGAAGGTGACTGATGACATCATAAGCTCGGTGTCAGTTTTGTCAGCTTTCAGAATATGGGAGGAAACACCAGAGTGATCTGAGTTTGTTGGAACAGAAGCATTTTTGAAGGCTCTCATTTACTAAATAACATTAGAATAAACCAGAATAATAAGTGACAAGGATATTGGTGAAATATGCTGACACTACTCCTTTCTGAAGACACCAAGTCCTAATTAAAAATAGTCTGTGATCCTGTCCTGCTTCTATGTGGCTGGTGTATTAGTTTTATTTAGAAATGTCTCATCAGCTGTTACTTAATTGCACAATGGATCAAGTTATAACTAGAATTCATTGTATTTTTTTTAATAATTGAAGCTTACAGGTTAACAAATCAGTGATTGTAACACTTGATATTAACATAATATGCAATATCAGGTTTTCAACTCCCTAATGAGGCTGTGACTAGTTAGGCTGTTTTCACAGCCTACAATTGTTGAAATTTAATCATGACAACTGTGAAAACCTGTTTATCAAACATGTAAGAACACTGACATTCTGATTACTTATTTAATAATTCAATCATTATCATGTTAATAGGGATAGGCTTTCAGTTGTGTATTGGAAGTTTGATTATACAGGACCCTCTCAGATAGCTTCCCTGTTTTGGTTTTAGGTTTGTTTAGTTTTTATTAGTTCTATGATGGATTCATGGAATAATATACTAATAAATGGAGTGTTTGCTACATAAATGTATTCATCTTGTTTAATCTGAGACAGTAAAGAGAATGAGAAATGGTAGATGAGGTAGGACTCTGGAACATCCCTTTTATAAAAGATAAAGATAACACCCACTTTATGAAAGATGTTTTTATTTAAGGAAGGAGTATTACTCATTAATATTTTTGGGAAAGGAGACTGACATACACATTGCCTAAGCAAGGTGTCTGACAATGACACATCTGTGTAGGCTACTATTAGAAGATTATATGAACACAGTCAAGATGGATAAGCTCACAGACTGCATGCATCTTTATTTTATTTACATGCCTTTTCTACCCATATGTTGTCACTGATAAACGGAACATTGACGAGTCAGTCATCTTAAAACCACCTGCTGACTACTCGCTCATGCGTCCTGGCAGGAAGAACTGCTAAGGAAGAGCTGCAGCCACACCTGCTAACCACACGCAGCCAGTTCCCAAAGCTGGGAGTCCAGGGCCCCTATAAGGGAGATGTTGCAGGAAATGGGCCACAAAGCCAACAGGAGTACAATTCATCCTGGCCACAGAAAAATGGTGTTTATTTTGCAGACTCATTCTGTGAAATTATTAATATGAATAGAACTGATCAATAGAAAAGANCCATATTTAGAAGTAGCTGTCCATATTTAAAAGCTCTGGGGCAGTTGCTCGTATGTGCTATGTCACAGTCTATGTAAGAATCATAGTTAAGGTATTTGGCCTGAAGTTACATGGTATATTAACTAGCAAACATACTTAAAATTACATGTTACTTCATAGGAATTACTGTAATTGCATATGTAAAAGAAGACACGCAGAGAGCAATCCTGAAAACTTTCTTGACTTTCACTGCAATGAAATGGAAACACACATTTCACCCAGTCTTGTTGAGAAGTTGTCATTAGNGCAGACTCATTCTGTGAAATTATTAATATGAATAGAACTGATCAATAGAAAAGATAACATAAACATAGTGAATAATAATGATACCCAGCCAAACACTATGTCCAGCCTCTGTTGCAAGATGGAATCACGATTTCATTACTGTAATGTCAGGAGAAATATATAATTAACCTTTTCTACAAGGCATTTTCAGTGTATAAGAAAACCATAAATTCAGTATGATGAAAAAGGATTCAAAACATTAATCATGTCAGTATCATTTCCACACTTTGCTATAAGAAACCATGAAAAATTAAATGTGCTATTTATAAATTGCATATACACTCAATATGTTATTTCAAAGCATAAGCAGATTGTAGATATAAACACTATGAGTTGTGAACCTTACGTGAGGCTAGCTGGGATTTTACTTTATAGAAAATTGAAGTAAAAATGACAAATGAACCCCTTAACAATGAATTACAACTACAGTCCTAGTGGGAAGATGCACTTTTTTTACCTAATTATGTATGAATACATATTTATTGAAAAATGCCAGAGCAGTCATGGTGGGTTAAGAAAGGTGATATAGAATATGCAAATACTGTAAAGAAAAATCTTTTCATATAGCAATACCACCAAATATAATCACTTTTTTTGGATTGTGTATGAAAGAAAAATGTGTAAATAAAATAATACATAACAATGAGACACTCAGACCGGCAGTTTTCCTACTGCCCCTGGAGCCTCAATTTTACTCTCTGGTTATTTAGTTACTGCACAGACTATCACACTAACCCTCCTTCAAAAATTGTGTTTGATGAGGATATTGCTTGCAATGGAGCAATACTGAAACAGAGCAAAACTGAAGTGCTAGTGAAGAAGATTTTCTCAGAATGTGTTAATTTCCTGTAGATTTTACAACATCTAAATTTTGTTGGTTTAAGCATGCAGTCCTTTAAGAGACCTCTTTGTCTTGGCAAAGTATGAAACGGGCCCATCTATGAACTTCAGATGGTCCTAGCACAAACAGCACCTTTAACCTGGTGACAGTACTTTCCCGTTCTTTGGAACAACGGATGCATTTCCCTGACATGATGCAAATCAAGTCTCAAGTCACCAGTGGTGGCAGCTTGCAAACTCCTGAGAATTGCTGAGTTCCTGGCAAAATCCCTTGGACACTGCACCGTTTGGGTGGCAGTTCTGCAGTTCATTTCTTCACCTTAGCCTCCTCTCCTGTTTTGCATGGGTAGCCGATGCCTTAGTTGAAATTTTGTTTAAACTGCAGAAAGATACATGGGGTGTCTTACAGGAATTACTGAGGATCGCAGCAGGAATGCACAGGCATTCTTACTGAGAAAGAATTATTTCATCCTTTCTACAACTTTACCTGCCTAGCTGAAGACGCCTGTTATACTGCACACTCATTGATGTAGGAGCTTTGGTCTGTGTTTATATAGCTCGCAACGTATAAGAAGGTCTTGGTCCAGCACTGGGTATGTTATTTTCTACCAGAACACAAACACCAACGTAATTAATGACAGAGCAGAATGTTGTAATTGGAAAAGCTAATGCAGCTTCTTTAGTTCAATCGACAACACACCTGAAATAGCAAACTAAATGGACTCCATCATGTTGTTTGCTTTACGCTGGAGTACTGATAAATTGTTCTGGTATCATCCTGGGAGATAAATTCAATCCACGGGTATACACAGTGAGTCACAACTTTAATAAAAGCAAGTAAAACCCATTTCTGATAAAGACTGGAGGTGAAATTATCTTCACAAATGAAATTTTAATAATTCAGAGAACCGAATGAAATTGCAGGCTTCCAATTCAAGATGCTGTATGCTGCACTAGCATGCCTGTTACTTATAAATAAAATGTGATGCAGGAAAAAGGAAGGAAAAGGTGGTAAAGCTCCACTCAGCACCGAATTTTAATTTCTTGACTGTGTATTACAAGACAACCACTGAGAAACCTTCCTTTTCCAAGCAGTAAATCAGTACCATACTGATGCCTCCTGAAATGAAGGCTGGGATTCTCTTTGGCTTTCAGGATCAATTCTTACGATTTTAATGCAAGCTGAAGTAGGTAAGGTATTGAGTAAATTCATGACTGGTTCTATTGCATAGAATTCGCTCTTCTGAAGCTGCAGAGGTGACTGTGTGAGGAGGAAGCTGCTCTGCACCACCTTGCTACCTTCTTCTGCTCTCAAACCATCTCCTCACACTCCAGCCCCTGAGCTGTACGCTTGTACAAAGTCATACCATTTTCAGCTCCTGTGGCTCACACACGGAGAGAGCCGAATGGCTGTCCCATTGAGCCCTGAGGTCCCACGGATACCGTGCCGGAGAACGGCACTGGTGGACCGTGCCCCTTCGGGCTGCTGAGTGGGGCCGCCTCTGTCAAGTCCCCATCACGGTTAGGCCCGTCCCACTCTACCGTCCCAAACGCGCCCTGAGGACTACAGCACCCATCAGCCCCCGCGCGGGCTACCCTCTACCCAGCGGCCCGCGCGGCCCGGCGCTGTCGTGGCGCTGTCCGGTGAATGAGCCGGGCGGTGTGGCTGCTGTAGGGTCGCGGCTGCTCGGTCGAGCCTCGCTTCTCTCAGACGCGGGTGTAGGGGTCGTGCCTGTCCTCTGCTTCCTCCTGATCGTCCTCCTCCTCCTTCCGCAGCTCGGGTCGCAGCCATGAGGCGCGCAGGGATGGGTAAGCTCGGCAGACCCCGCGGCGGGGCCTGCAGCCGCCCGCCGGGCCGGGCTGCACCGCGACGCTTGCCCGGGCTGGCGGGGTAGCGGCTGCCTGGCGCACCCTCGCCTAGTGCTGGAGGGGTAAACGGAGAGGGGCTGAAAAGCTCGCCCGGTGGGCCGGGCACCCGTGGTCTCGTGTGGGCCGCGCTGTGCCCGGTGGAGCTGAGGCCGGCAGGGTCTGACCCGTTCCTCGGTAGGGTTCTCTGAGGGTGCGTGTGAAGGGTTTGTGTGAAGGCCGTGTTTGCCTCTCTGAGTGACGGGGTTTGTGCTGATGGCTGTAGGCTTGCAGCAGAGCTTGGGAGCTTTGGGTGGGAAAAGCAGCCACCCCTGCCTGTGTCTTCTTTCTAGCTCAGCTGGATTCATGGAGCAGCGCTGGGATGTTCAGTTGTTTTCGTGGATGGTTCTAGTGCAGAATTTGAGCTGTGTTTCCATGGATGGTCATATTTGTCACTCTTCAGTCAAGCCCTTTCCGAGTTTTGAGTTGGTTTTGTTTTAGTACTTATGCTATGTATGGGGGGAAAACTCTCCAGCTATTTTCAGTTTGCTACAAATACAGTCTGGTGTAAATGCAGAAATCTGCAGAGTTCCTGCTGAGTGTTTTGAGAGGTGTAGGCCTCGTTTTCCAACCAGAGGTCATGTTGGTGACTATAAAGAAACTTTGAACTCCCATGTAGGTGCTGTGACCTCACTACAAAGCACAGGTAGTGTTTATACCTCAGAAGTTTATGACTGAGTTCTGGTCCTTCTTCCTAGAAAGTGAGCAGCTGGGGGTTTGTATGTGCTAAATGCCATATGGCTAAACCAGGTCTGTGTGTAACACTACCCTCAGTTTACTTCTACACATTTGATTTGTGTTGTGTAATAGCATTCTCCCAAGATAAGCAAGTCTTGGGGACACTTCCTACTAGATCGAGAGGCATTGTGATGTTTATCGTAAAAAGGTAGGCATTTGATAATGCTTAGGTTTTCAATGTGCTTCTTTGTCAGTCTAACAGCTCTCCCTTGGGTGTGAACTGAAGGGGATTATACTGAAGGCCACCCAGCTCAGTAT
>NDXB01001424.1:0-46741 GCA_002631895.1 Agapornis roseicollis
CCATTGAGAGATTCTTTCCCAAATTACTTGCCGTTGTACAGGAAACCACCAGATGGCGACCAGAAATGCAGCTCCTCATCATTTCCTGAGATTGAATACTGCTCTGTTCGTCCCTCTTCAGGCCTAGCTTCCTGGTGGCCTCAAAGGGCAGACAGCTTAGAGTCGATGAAAAGAAATTTATCACCCTCTTCAGTTTACACTTGCTCGCCAGCCAAAACTGTAAAACAGTTGCAAGCAACTTAAACATGCATGCATCTCTTCATAATATACTTTGCTATGAAATTAATTCTAGAAGTTCACCTTAGTAACATGTCCAGTCTCTGAGTTTTTCAGAGCTAAATCTACTGTTTTACTCTCGAAATTCTAGGGCATCTATCAGCACAGTGTCTGGGAGCAAGATATATTATAATAGGGAGCTGGAGCCCGACTGATATGAGAGATAAAGTACATTAGCAGCAGAAGAAAACCAAAGCAATAAAGGGAAAAAGGCTCATGACAGAAGTAAGAAAGTTTTTCTACTGTTATAATAATATACGTATTTATTACACTGTCTCAGTCTTGCTTTTAGTCACAAAACAATAATTGTGTATCAAATGAATGAGTTTTTTTGTTGCCGTTTTGCCAGCTTAACTGGGTTTATAATTTTCTTTGTTACATCTGCTTCATTAATTTGTTTTAAATGACCTGAGAAACTACTAGGATAAAATTTTACTTCTAGCAATATTTTACTGCTAAATAAGTTATGTGGACAGTAATTATAAGTGGATATTCAGTCTGCAGTTGTCTTCCCATGTACGCGTTATAGTCTACTCTTTCAGATGCAAAAGTTAATTACCTACCACCCACAGGTCTCAAATACTCTCGACTAGCTTTGCATCTTCTGTGGCTAGCGGCACGTATATTCACTTCTGTTTCATTAAGCTCCTGGGCCTTTCTCAAAAGAATGTTTTCCATACTTGCATTCTGTTCATCGAGCATTTGGACATCCAAACTATTGGTTAGAAAACCAAATGAACCTTTAAGCTCAGCCTTATGAACTCAAGTAAAGCAGATATATGGATGGGAGTCTTTTGATGTATTCAGGAGCTAATCTTTCTTCTTTCCCTTTGTGACACTTAACTCTTTAGAGTGCTCTCAGATCAGAGAATTGATTCATACCTAAATCTCAAGGTACAGAAAATGCTGTCCCACATTGGAAGGTGTGTTAAACAGGTAAATGTCAGGGACAGTACTGGAATTAAATTGCTCCCAGGAAATATTATGGTATTGCTATTAGTTCTCAGCACTCCTCTAGGTACTCCAGCACACAACAGTCTTTCAGCCAACTCCACATAAGATGTGTAGAGGTCTGAGGGAACTAAGTAATTTCCCACTGTCTTCAAGCACCCTTGTGCAGCAGCAAAATCGTTCTCCTCAGATCCTTAGAGCAGTAGGTCNGAGATGTGTAGAGGTCTGAGGGAACTAATTTCCCACTGTCTTCAAGCACCCTTGTGCAGCAGCAAAATCGTTCTCCTCAGATCCTTAGAGCAGTAGGTCATGTTCCTTATAGCTACCATAGTAAGAGAAGAGATGGTAGATAAAAATGCAATGCTTCTTACTTTTAAGATCAGTCTAGCCCTCAGTGTTCTTTAGGTGTTTGCTACTATGTACCTAGGTATATTCAGTTGTCTGGATTTAATGCTGAACATCATGTATTCCATAATATATGAAAAATCACATTATATCATAATACATACAAGTATAGAGTATTTGTGTACATGATGTATTCTATATAGTGTTCAATACATATTCTATAGTACATGAATATTATAAGCTTTGTCTTATCACAGAATGTTCATTAATTTGGCCCCAACAACAAATAAAGTGTCATAAGTGCAAAAGTTTTTTCTAATTTCTATAGGTCCCATGCAATGAGCATGCTCCATTACAGCTTAATTGGATTTGAGCTCTTTAACTTTAAGCACTAATACAAGACTAAATATACCAGTCTTTGATGTGAGCTACTGCTCCAGAAATGTAATAGAAATGCATTAGGAAATACAAAGGAAAAAAAGAAATATGAATATTTGCATTCTTCGGGGCTCCTGTTGAAAATCCTATTACTTGTGCATGTTCTGCCAATTAGATTTCACTTACTGTAGGATTCATTTCATAAATTAAGTAGAATGCATGGGTGCAAATATTTTTTCTACATCACCTATTTCATTCAAACCAAGGCCATACTCCAACTTTAGTTTTATATGCCTAATAGATGTGAATTCTGACTAAAAAAAGTAAAATAAGAAGCATTAGATATAACGTTTCTTACACTGTTAACTAACAAACCCAAAAACCTAACAAAAATTCCCCTTGAGCATGGCCCTCTGCAGGTCTATTAGCCAGTCACCCAGCTTTAAGCTGAACTACTAACTCTGAAAATCTTCTTTTTCTGTTGAAGTATGAGACCTGAAGACAGCAGTGCGAAGGAACATAAACTTCAGAAACCAGCTTTCTTCCTCTAACCCACTATTCTGGGGAAAATTCCGTCATCTTCACCAATACAAAATGCTGTATAGGTAAATTTCTAAGACCTCCTTTCTTTGCAACATTAAATCAGAGAGATAGAAAATAATATATTTAAAATAAAATACCTCCATTAATGATGGAATCGAGCTACTTAAACAAAATACCAAACTATTTTAAAACTAGAAACATACCCTCATGCTGAAAATAAAAGGAGGAGGTGATAAGGATCAAAATATATCATTTCAGTGCTGTTCTTTCTAATCTAACTTTTTTCTGAGCTGGGCAACTGGAAAGATGGGAATTTCAAAGCCACACATTCTCCCACTTAAAATACTGCCCTTCCAAATAAGCAAAGTGACATCAACCACCATATGTCATAAATTTCAGTATTTACTAATATTTCAGAAGTATCAATGCTTGGTGTGATGCAAGCAAAATATTTTAATAAATACTTCAGGTATACTTACCCTAAAATCAGAGAAGATACGAAATGAAATTTATGTAACTAAACAAAAAGTTCATTTAGAAAAATGTATGGAAAAAAGAGGATTTTGCTGATTGGGCCTCCTTCTGCAGCCAGATTTTAACTTTAAGGATAGCTATAAGCTCAGTTTTCTACCTCCAGTTTTGGAGGACTTTTTATTGTTAATATTCATGCTATTTTATTTATAGGAGCTGTGCTTGTCTGAGAGAAGCTGCAGTCTCATGTTATAGGGAGGCAAAGACACAGTTTCCATAAATTAACATGTTTCGCAATCATAGAATCGCAGAATGGTTAGGATTGGAAGGG
The DNA here is from genome assembly GCA_002631895.1 of Agapornis roseicollis. Classification (NCBI taxonomy): domain Eukaryota; kingdom Metazoa; phylum Chordata; class Aves; order Psittaciformes; family Psittacidae; genus Agapornis; species Agapornis roseicollis. Next base: position 3,296 of record NDXB01001424.1, read on the forward strand.
ACCATAAAACCATCTAGTTCCAAGCCCCCTTCCATGGGCAGGGAAGTCTCATATTACACCATGTCGCCCAAGCCACTGTCCAACCTGGCTTTGAAAGCTGCCAGGGATGGGGCATTTACCACTTCTTTGGGGTAGCCTGTTCCAGTGCCTCACCATCCTCACAGTAAAGAATTTCTTCCTTATATCTAATCTAAACTTCCCCTGTTTAAGTTTAAACCCATATCCCCTTGTCCTATCTCAACAGTCCCTAAAGAAGAGTCCCTTCCCAGCATCCTTGTAGGCCCCCTTTGGATACACAAATGGTGTGAGCATTGTTGCTTTGGACCCTGGACCCCTAGTCCTTCAGGTTAACACCCCCTTACCAAGTTGGCCAGTCTGCTGCCAAAGATTCCCTTGCCTCTTCTACACAGATGGATCCCATCCCTCCTTAACAGGCTGTAGTAATCAAAGACTACCCTGCTGTGAAAAAAAGCAAAAGCCCTCATGACAACATCACACATGAAGCTAGAAGTTGATTTGCATTATACACCTATTTCCGGCTGCACCACGTCCTCTAACAAGTAAAACTGAAGAGAAGATAACTTGGGCAACAACACTTTTCTCTTGCGCTTCCTGGGCTTTGTCGTCTTCGATGCTGTACAGGTTCCATCTTGCAATGTCAATTGTGCTCATGTGAAAGGGCAGCAATAGGGAGTAGTCTGTGCTCTTGACAAGTTGTGGCACCCCCTTGACAACATCTTGGACCTTTTCTCATGGAAGGCCTCTCATGACTCCCTATCGGGCTGGTAGATGGATGCCTCAGTACCACCTAACAGCAAAAAAGCTGCCAGCTTCTGGTGGAGATGTCTGTTCTTCACTGGGGTCCCTGGTTCTGGCAACTCCCCTGTACACCTCAATCTGGCCCTCAGCCACAGAACTTACTGTTGCTGAAGCTGTATGCTTCAGTGACTGAATGGTGCTTTTAATTTTGCCATGTTTATATATTAATAAATATTTTAAACAGAAGAAATAATAATAACAAACAAGAATAATTTTTTTCAATACAGTAATTTGGGGGCACTTTGGTATGCCTGCAGCATTACCTAAAAAAACCAAACTATGGGACATGTGAAGAAAAAAGGAGAGAAATTTATTAGGGTTAAGAAAAACAGATACACTGCAATTCATTCAGAAGACACCTCTGACAAAAATTCTCTCTGGGATAAATGCAGAAGTCTTTCCTACTGTTAACTGCGCTATGTAAACTTCAAGAAATTTTTACCTCTTCTCTCTAAAAACAGACGAATCAGAAAGAATGGTCTGGTTTTGGCAACAACACGCTGCTTGGTCCTCATTTGTCTAAAGAACCCCTGTCCAGGACATCTTAGCTGTAATCTTGAGAGAAATCTGATTTTGCACTTCCTCTTTCAGCAGTCAAGGTGAAAATACCATTAATGCACAGTGATAAATTGTTCTTAAGAGTCTGAATTCAAATAAGACAATGAAGTTCTGATAGCTGATGGGGCTGTAGACATGTCTTTGTCATAATAGATGGTGTTCAGGAGCTAGTCATAACACTTTACACCTAAAGCAGGAATCAGACCAAGTGACTGAATCATAGCAGTCAAGTGAAGTTCTGATGACTGGAAAAAGGGAAACACAACCCCCATTTTCAAGAAGGGGAAAATGGATGACCCGGGGAATTACAGACCAGTCAGTCTCACCTCTGTGCCTGGCAAAACCCTGGAGCAGATTCTCCCATCTCTAAGTTGGAGAGACATCGATTTGACTTCATGTCAGAATCTGCAGATGTAAAGTTACAAATTCTTCTTCTATCAAAATGTTAAATAATGTTTTTAAAATTTATTGCATGTATAAAACATTATATTTGCACATATACAGAACCTAGTCTTGTATTTTTAAATATCACGAAATAACTACATTTACACCTTAAAATACTGCCTTCATGAGTCAATGGAGAAGGTCCTGCAGATTGGTCTGAAGTTCTAGCAGGCCACAGATAAGATGATGAAAAGCAAAAAAATATTCAATTTTACATAACTAAACTGTTCCTGTTAGCATTACCATCTTTCAGGGGACTGGTCAGTTACTGTTAAAATATGCTAATATGAAACTTTGGTATTCAAGTCTGAGGTATATAACTGGCTAAGCAGATAATGCCCCAGATTTGCTCAGATTATGACAGCAGAGACGGCAAAAATACGAATGAAAGCAAAATCAACAGAAACAGAATTTGTAAAGCATACCTCCCCCCTAAAAAAAAACAAACAGAAAACCCCAAATAGATAAGATTCAGCTAATACAAATGGGCATTTTCCCACATTTGAAAGCAGTGATAAAAAGACAAAATATCATAACTATGAAAAGACTTTAAAGTCTTCCCAAGTGTGATGCTTATAAATGATATTCAATGGTAATGTTAGTTATTTGATCTCTAAGCTTTGCTACATGATTCAAATTTATCCAAGTAGAAGGCCTCTCCAGTGGTTCAGAAAGGTTAACTGTACTCTGACAAGGTATTTCACCCCATATTAATGATCTCTCATTGTTTGCTTTCTTGTTTACCAAGAGAGAGCAAACAATGACAAAAAAAAAACATATTTCTTTTTTCATTTTAATTTCCAAAAGCTTCTCCTGTTCCTTTGTTTTCTTTTACCCTCTCCCTGATTTACTCTGGAACTCTTCTCCAGTCTTTTGCAGGGTTGGTTATACAGCTCCTGTTTTGACTCCTAGCACAGGAATGCGGAACATATGTCAAAGTCTTTTCATGTTCTTCCTCCACTATTTATTAATTCAAATAAAATATTAGAAAGTCACATGGCACAAAAGCTCTTCTTGTGATCAATATGTGTTGCAAGGGTCTAGATGTGTTTAATTCTGTACTGTTTTTCCTCATTCTATCCCAGAGGTTACTGTCACCACTGAAAACTGAGCCCTTTATGTGTCCTTCTTAACATCTCAGACAAGGGAATTTTTTACACCCCAACTGAATATCCTGCCTAAGGAAGAAGGATCTATCATTGCCTTTCTTTATCACGGTGACATTTTGTATAACTAATCCACTGGGGCAGCTACTTAAAGGCTGACCTAGTGCTCATTGTATTTCATCAAGAAGCAAGAAATAGAGACCCTAGTCCCCACCGTGAAAAATATTTAATTAGTCATCTGATGTGAAACATCTCCAATAAGACAGCTTGGAAAAAGACATGCTGGCAGCTACTGCCCATTGGCAGGAAAGCCCTTGCTTACCTTGCTCCATGTATAACTGTATGCCAAAGGAAGAAAAACATGATAATAGAGAGCTTTTTGTTCTAGCACACTACTTCGCCTGCCGTAAAGTCTAGCAAAATTCAGATGGGAAATAAGAGAGAAACTTTTAGCTAGAACTATTTATTGACACAGTAATGAAGTTTTCACCAATGGCTGTTTGTTTAATCAAGATGTGATCCAGGTTCAAGCAGTTATCATTCAGTGAAATCTCACGGCCAAACCTGTCAGGAGGGCTGATTAAGTGATTGCAGTAATTTCTCTGGGCTCTGTAAACTCAGAATTTATGGAGACAACACAATATGAAAAGGCAAGTCAGCAGTGAAGGACAATAAAAGATTTGTCTTCAGCTTTGTGTGAGTGACCTACTGAGCTCATAACATTGCTATACTCTTTGGTCTGAACAAGACACAGAGAAAACATTCAGACAACAGACAAGTTCCTTCAAGTCTGAGAATAAATATGCTAGCCTGAACAACCATATGAGATTATGAACTGGAAAGGATTCTGTGGGCCTTTCCATGAATGTATAAAAGCAGACAGGAATCAGTTCTTTTCTTCCAATGCTCTTTGATATTTAGGCAGCCAGAGCTGCAATGTGAAGGTTGTACTCCTCTATTAAGTTTCTTGTGACCTGAACATTATTCTTGTATTTAATTGTCTTTGAGTCATCAGAGCCACCAGTATTTCAACCAGATTTCATAGTAGTGAAGAACAGCAAAGGGCATGAAATGCTTACTCTAGATGTCTACCATGTAGCCTGTCTACAGCAGACTTTCTCTCTGGACTCCATTATAGTCTTGGAGAGGTAATCAATACAGTTAATGGAGTTTAAAGAACAGTTCATCTGATCAAATTTAGGACAAGATGAACACCTCTCTAGATGCCATTGACTGTATTGGCTATATCTCCATTGACTGCAATGGGATTTACACAATTAATTCAAATATAGGCAGATGCATTACATATAACCAAGGCAAGATGAATCTTAACCAGATCTTTTCCATTATGTGGATAATAAGAATGCCCACATCTACATTAGACAGTTTACGTTAGATGCCTGTATGAGATCTTTATGTTTGAATCTCTTTGTTTCACCTGAAACAGAACTGAAGACTGGTATCAGCCTTCATCATGGCTAAGAAGTTGAGAGCAATCAGACAGGTTGCTAATAGTAATGCTCCTTGTGTGACGTGGCATAAAAGAACTGCTGTATCTTAGCAATGCTACACTGGCAGTCCATCTAAGTTTGAGCAGATTGTCTGTCTATAATAATTTACCAATTCAGTAATTCAAGGGATAGCTGGTTTTGAGAGTTCAAATTTTCAAATATATGACTATCCTACCTTAAACTGATTGGAAAGGAGTACATCATGTCATCAGTATTCCACTATTACTTGCCTTAGATTTTAGAATGTGTTTATTTATGTGTGACATAATGTAATTATTTTAACCTAAATTTGAATTCCAATAGATGAGGACAAAATTCTAAATATAGGAAAAAAAATTAAACAGAAATAAAAATATTATGGATGTTTCAGAAAGAGTTATATGCCACAATATTTTAAAGAATGCTAGAAGGTGAAAAGATTCTTGTACAAACTATTCTCATAAAGTATATGCAAATGTTCACTATGATGAATAAAAGATTATTAAACTCTTTTTTACCCTGAATCCATGTTTGGCTCAACCTTACCTCATTAAGAACTTAATGCTGAAATAATATCTGCCAGATAGCGTTATAATTCTGGGTCCAAAGACAATGGACTAACTTCTTCAGGTGAAAAGTGTCCGGGCAGGAAAACCAGTAGTGTTCTCCTGTTACCTTTAAAGTTTGTTTAGCAGAGACCAATAGTTTTGTCTGAAAATACAGTTATACAGCTCAGTCTAATTCCAATACTTTAACTGATAGGAATACGATTTCTAATGACCACCTGGGACATTCCATTTTATCCCCCCATCAGAATCAATAACAAGAAATAACCAGTGAGTTTTTCTCAAAAAATCAGTGATATGGAATAATTGTTTTCCAGAGAATTGTAGCTTTCATGGATGATTTAGATTTGGCATTGCAATTAAATTATTTTTCTTTCATTGCTGAAAATATTTCTCTACGTTCCTGATTTTAAAAAATTCTATTCCTCCCTGGGCATACATTATTTACTGGTAAAAGTAAGCATCAGGACATATTTCTCCAAATCATATATGAATATATGAAGCCTGCATATACAAAGCATTAACTATGTCATTTGGAAAAGGGATTTGTGTTATTCTGCACATGCAGTTATCAGCAAGCACAACTGCCTTCTGTCAGTATACAAGCAAGAACCAAAAGGATAAGGAAGCTCCATCTGGGCTTTCAAAACCATAGAAAGGCAAGAAAAGCATATCAAGCTATTAAAAATAAGCATGATATATTAATGCAACCTCATAAATTTCTTCCTTTTTTTTTTGAGTCATGATACAGAACTGCAGTGGGGCCAAGTGGTTTGCATAGAATCATAGGATGGTTTGGGTTGGACAGGACCTTAAGATCATCTAGTTCCAACCCCCCTGCCACGAGCAGGGATGCTTCACACCAGACTATCCTGAGCAGTGAAATTATATGAAAAAGTAAATAGAAAAAAATAAAATGCAGAAATGTGAATTTGATAAAGGAGGGAAAAAAAAGCTGCCCAAAAGGCCCACTTGATCCACACATACAGTCCTGTTATCTTAGCCATACCTTTCCACTTAAAATTCTGCCCAAGGACATGAACATTGAAAACAATTCTATGCAAATAGTGAAAAGACTTTTTTCTTGATGTCATGTGGGAACCAGACCAATGGGCCAGCTCTGCTAGGCTGTTACCAGAAGTTATCTAAACCTTGTCTGTAAAAAGTATGCATTTCAGTATGACAATAGGAAAGTAGAATATTATTGAAAGTATGGCCACCCTGAGCGTCTCACTCGAGATTTGGGCTTTCAAACAGTACATGGAAAGAGCTGTTTTCCAGGAAGCATCCATTTTGATGCATCAAAATTACCCTTTTTGTCAATTATCAGGTTCTCAGACAGAATGATAACGCTCAGAGAGGAGCTTCACAGATTCCCTCTCTTTATCCCAGAGAGACCCTGTAATTTGACCTGGGCTGATAACACCACAAATAAAATCTTACTTCTAAACCAGTATACAAACAGTGTTACCCAACTAATCCTGAATAAAACTAACCACTATAATTCCATTCAGATCTTTTAAAGAATTACAGTCTACATTATTATGTTCAGGAATTATGACTTACCTGACAGTAATGATTTACTTATAAAAGCACATCAGCACCTTAAGTATTGCAGCTCCACGAGATAATACAGTGTGGCTACCCACATAGGTATTCATGTAATACACATACAATCTCAACATCTTAGTAATAGTAAAAGACACTTGCAGAAATGCTTTATTTTCTTCTTTTTTTCAGCTGTTTTTGTGTGTTTAACAGCACTGTGCCAATCTTCAGTTTCATTCTGCAGGCTTAGGAGTAAAACGAAGTAATGGGAACTGATAGTCAGCAAACAGCAGGGAAATGTTTTCAAAGCAGAAGGAATAGAGAAGGTATTGTTTATCATGGTTTTGACCTGTTCCAGTGACCCGGTGGAGCACAGAACAAAATTTTATGGAAGAAAATGTTTGTTTAAAAAGGTCTCAGGTTCTCAGGATGCTTTAGCAAAAATTGTAGGCTGTTTTCTTACCAACAAACCATTTAAGGTGTTAACTGCATTCGGGGTGTAGAGTCTATTCTTGGTCTGCACCAGTGCTTTCTACTGATTGTAAGCACTATATTAGTTTTAGTGCCTCACAGATCCTACCTAGCAAAATTTACTTTTCAGCATGGTCACACACATTTCAGTTAGCTTAACATGTAGGCATACACTTCGTCTGATGATGTCTTTAACACTACCTAACTTAGCAAGCAGTGCCGTGCATGTCCAAACATTAACTTTCCATAGTTGTAAACACCAGAATAATCAATCCCATTTGCAGAATTGCAGATTAAAATAGTGATATTAAATCACAGTAATCCTTCTGCTTTGATGTACACCTTCATTATCCAGCAATAACAATCACCCTAGCAGGGAAAACAGAAACAATAGATCTGATGCTCACAGAGTTCAGCAAGAGTTTCTGAGTTCTAGCAAAGAGATCAACCCTTAATTCTCTGAAGCTAAATAAGAACATAAGGCAAACTAGTTTTGTTTCAACCCCCAGCTTCCTGAGATTTTTCTCTGTTTCCTTTACAGCACTTATAAATTCAGCCTGCTTGTGCTTAAGACCTTTCAGTTCCATAATCTTCTTGCTTTATGTTCTGCAACCTCTGAATGCAAATCGAAGAACCTCAACTGGTGATTCTGGCTTGCTGTGAAACAGTCTTCTTACGCTTCTGTTGAAGTCCTCTCACATTATACAGAAAATGCCCCATAATTCACTTACGGCTACCTTAAACTTTAGGAAAGAGCATGATGCAAAGACTTTGAGCAAAACCACTTCAGACTTCTGTATTTTTGAAAAGACATTTAGGTTTAAATACATAACAATTCTATGTAGAGAAGATTCTGGCTCAGAGCCTAGAGGAATCCCAGAGGACTTTCTATCTGACTCATATGAGTTCATCTAATGAGCCAGAGAGCACCTTCATGTCTGTCCCTCACTTCTGGCCTCGAGTATGAGCATAGTCTAGCTGTAAATTTGGAGACTATTTCTTTATTTTACCTGAAAAGTTTTAGATGTTTCATTTTCACAGAACAAGCATAAATCATCAGCAACAGCAGTTTATAATGAAAAAGACCTGAATAAAATCAACATTCAACAGCTCATAAGACAGTTAATGGAATTTGTCTACACTGTAGGCCTGTAAGAAAATTCTGCATTCAATCAGCCTTGTTTTCCATCTTTTCTGTCCCCTTCGTTGCATTTACTCATGAGCACCACCCGAAGGGCAACAAAAACAGCTGATGAAAATGACCCACAGGCCATTTGGGTATAACTCTTAGAAGACTGGGAACAAGCAATATCTGCATCACATCATAAGATTAGCCATGCTCAGGAAAGCTGACACTGGCTAGAGGTGACCTGTACTGGTCTGAGTGTCCTGCCACAAGTGCTGAACACCTTGCTTACTCTGTTTACTAGAGTCAGGACTTAGCAAGTTCTTTGCAGACCCTGCAATATAATTTGAGCCTATCTAGATGGTGCCATAAGATCTCCTCAGAATGGATTTCTGGTAATTACTGATGACTGGTCATATGCACTGTTAGAGTACAAGTGAAAAAATTACTGCTGAATACTGACATCATGTGTTGTTTTTAATTCCATATTCTATAACAGCTGAGAAGTTTTCTGTCTAAGGAAAGGGATGGTTGAGTTCTTTTCACTCCCAGTGCTAACAATGAAGCAGACAGAGGTTCCTCCCTGGAAAGAGTCAGAACATAATTCTGTTGAAAGTTAGAGGCCAACATCATATCTTCACCGCACACAATGCAACTTCTTTGACGGTTATTTGACAACTTATGAAATTAAAAAAAATAATCCATTTTCTTTACAAACAAGTTTATTTTGGAAATTACGAAACCCTGAGGTGAAGCCTACCTTGCACACTGCTGGCCTCCACTCTCTGAGAAAGAAGATGATGCTACACACGGCTCCCTTGGTCTGTTGTCCCTGAATAATGGTGATCAGATGAAGTCCCAGCATGTAGAATAACAACATAAATCAACGGTTATTATAAGGCAGCAGGAGCGTTTTGGTTTGGGAATGATTTTATGAATGTTTATTGCGAGGGAAGGAAAAAAATTCCCTGCCTTGTGGCTCTTTATCAAAGAAAGTTCACCAAGTTTCTAATTCTTAGCTGGTTCTGCAGTGACTGACTGCCTCTCTAGCTTTCTTGCAGGGCAAAGTAGTTAGCTCCCATTAACCTGATGTCTTCAGAACTATACCAAACTGGCTGAGCATAGTCAAAATACTCAAAAGTCATGTACGAGAACTGGTCGGCAAAGGTATCACAGACACATTATTTATACACCACATACAGATGTAGAGTATGGCCACCACGAGCTCATTCTTTGACAAGACCAAATGGAAATACATTCATAGAAAATGTGCGGAGACATTTATTTAGTGACTGGTGAGATGAGTATTTTGATCTAGCTTATGGAGTCATTAAGGCACACTCATTTTATAGGCTGACATTATCCACAAGCATCAGAAAAGGTACCATTGTCAACATACATATAAGATGCCTTTTTGCATAGAAGTATTGCTTTGTTTGTGGTGGTGGGACTAAAAGGATGTGGAAGTAAAACAGTGGACATATTTTACAAGATTAAAACAAGGTGTCCAAATTCAGCCGCTATCTAGTTATGATTTTAAAAATACCAAAAAACATTCTCTTGATGCTTTCCTATGCTACCAAAGAGCTCTTTATCCTTGCTTTTCTTCCACCATTTACAATACAAAACCCTTCTCTACTTACAGATTAAAAAGAACAAGAATCACACTGGTGTTAACTAGAGCAAAGGATGAGGAACTTCTGGAACTTTAAAAATTCCCTGTGTAAAGGTGGCAGGCTTAGAGACAAGGAGAGGGTTAACTTCTCTGAGCTGTCAGCAGGCTTCCTTCACCCCACAGTGAAAATTCCAGAACAGAACAGTAAGACCCAAATAACAAGGCAAATCATAATAATGATAAGCAATAAATAACAATGCTGAGACATATTCCAGTCATCTTTCTTGCCTTTTATTTTGCCAGAGGCATTCTACTTTTTCCTATTAAAATAAGACAAATAAAAAGCAGCAACATTTTTTATCTACTTTGGAAATATTATTAAAAAATGGATCAGTCTGAGCAATTTTATTAAAATAAAGCTGAATATATTCTGCTTTTAGAAATGGAAATGATTCTGTGCTTTTAATTTCTTTCTGAAGTAACGAATTGCATAGCATCAGAATGCTGCTTACCATTACTGGTCCTAGCCTTAGGGAGTGTTACTTTATTACCTTTCCAAACCATACTTCAGAGGAATTAATTAATTGATGCTCTTAGCAGCTTCATCCTGACAAAAACATATGATACTCAAATGTTAAACATGGAAGCTAAGATGAAACTGTCAGGAGAAGGCTGAAAGTGGTTATTAATATGGGTTTTGATAAATATCTTCTCAGGCTCACACTGTGCCTCGTCTACTTTCATCTTGGAAAGTAGTTAATCTGATTGATGAAGATCCTGTTTCAGATTGTCTCCATGCTGAGTTTAATAACTGCACTTTTTTTTCTTTTCTTTTTTTTTTTTTTTAAATGAAGAGTCCCTTTTTGCAAGGCAAAAGCTTTTCACCAGTGCGTTTTGCAATCATGTAAGAAGCCTAACAGTGAAACCCTCAGTGTTTGCTCTCTTCATGCTTGAACAGTGTTGTTTAATTACTACACCATTGCATACATGACAGTCTCCAGTCCACTTCTTCCTCCCTCTGTGCTTTGCGAAACAGGCTCTGATAAGAAAATTGTCATATGCTGCTAAAGCTAAACCCTTACGCTTAAAAGAGCAAGCTCATCATGCCATCATATCAGGCCTCCAGTATAAAGGGGTGACACAGCATGCCAGTTTTGTGCCATTACTAACATTCCAGTGTTAAAAGTGAACAAGTCAATTTTTTGTTATTACTTAAATTCTCATTTTTTTAAAACATATAGTCACAGTTATTGCTGCTGAGTTGAATAAAAAGGTGCATCTCTGTTACAGAGTGACATCTGTGGGTGTATTACACCACACTATGCAATTATTCATGTTAGAAAGAGCAAAACTTCAAGATACATCAGAGAGAAGGCAACTTCATATATACAGTGTTACTGTGCAGAGATATTAAAAACAGACAATAGGGCTGTAACTAATTAATAAATCAGCTTGGGTAATAAATGTCATTATAATGTATGTACAGAAAATTCTTCTGTTAATTTGAACCTTAAATATTTTCCCCATTACTGCCCTGATGTACAGTGAAAGGTTATATTGCCATAGTTGTTTCTGTAATCAAGGCAATGCAGCTCCCCTGCAATCTGTTCCCTATCCACTCTGCTACATTAAGATGAGCTCCTCAGGCCATCACTTTATCTATTTCACCTCTCTTTTTTAATCCTGCCATTGGCTCCCCCTTCTACACAATATTTAAAATCAATTATTTCCTTTGTGGCTACAACTCACAAAACAGACCACAAATTCAACCCCAGCCCATGGATTAAGCCCACTTTTCATTACCTTCCAAGTATCACAGAATCACAGAATAGCTGCCGTTAAAGATTTCAGGATGTCCTCTTGCCCAACCCCTTGCTAAAGCAGGACCACCTAGAGTCAAGCTTTTCAATATCTCCAAAGATGAAGACTACAGCCTCTTTGGACAATGCTGCTGTCCCCTTTCAAATATCTCTTTTACTGAAATGACTGCAAAAGCTTGATAACTTTTAGATTGCTGCAGCGTGGAGACCATTGTCCACCTCACCAACCTGTATTATTCTACTGTCCCAAAGAACTCTCCTGACTGACCTACATCTGCATAGACCTGGTAGTGACAGTTTTATTTTTAGGGAAACAAGGTCGCACAGAGTGCTGAAAACAGTATATATTCAAAACCTCCAAAGAAACTCCCATCAAAATATCTTCTAAGTCACTAATTCTACATATAAACTTGCATAACACTGATGGTTAACATGTGGGTTGAAACTAAAAGGCAGTGCAATACTGAGAAACATGTATTTCATTGCAGCCACAGTCCAATCAAGACTACAGCCCTTTAAGAAACTGGGAAATGTTATTTTGTGTGAAAACACTGACTCATCATAAAATGAACTTAGAAGTTTTGCATTGCAACTGCCCTTCTGTTCCAAATGCTATATAATAAAATTTATTTTTGTGTGTGTTTTTTTACAGGAAAACGCTCTTTATTTCAGAATTTAGTTGAATCTTCTAATTAAAAAATAAAAATATTTCCAAATTGCAAAAATTTATTCCAATTCACTGAAGCTCTATTTATATACTGGTACCATGTAAATATGTTTGAGAGGGCATTAAAAATGTTTTCAATCTGTAAAGAATTACAGGACATTAGAACAGAACCCCCTGAAGTATTCTCTCAGCAGTGTAGACAATCTCAATGTTGTTCCTGCAAGGAACAAAAGGGGTTTACTCGCACCAGACTGCTCCTTGTTCTAGCACCTGGGGCCTTAGCACACATTTGAGGGGATAGAGAAAATGTAAGTCTGTGTACACTGGAAAGAAAGAACCCAAAGAGCCAGGTTAGACATTCCTTATAGCGGTAAGGAGCAGGCAAGGTGAGACTTAAGACTATAAGAAGTAGGAGTTACCTTTCTCCACATATCCAGACTCCTTACTGGTGGTACTGCAGAAACTGTTATGGCTTCCCAGGGCTGAAACACTGGTAAAGGATACAGAAAAAGCACACATTTTGTCGAAGGAGAAGAGACGAGGAGAAGAGAAAAGAGGAGAAGGTAATGTTAGATATAGGTAACAAAAAATACAGGAAGGAGAAATCAGGCAGGGAAACAAAGACTATTTCATACTAAATTGTAAATAAAAGTACGCACTTCTTGCTTTTTTAAAAGGGGAGGAGAGGAAGGGGCATTTTTACTGATGTGAAGTCAGATTTTCTCTTACGACTGGAATGAGCTGGACTTATTAATTCATTATTGTAAAGATGACTTGCTGAATAGCAACTTTTCACCCTCAAAAGGACACCCTGAAAACCCACAACTGTTTATGTCATCAGACCTTTGCTCCCTAAATTCTTCATGGCCAGCACATTTGTGTCAACTATCAAAACCAAATTCATTTTTAGAAGGGCGTTGAAAATGTGCACCTTGCAAAGAAAATGTTTGCTTTTCTGAGTTCTCCTGAGACACGCTGGAGTTGATCCTCTTATTTTTACACCTTTTGGAGAAGAGGAGGAACTTTAACTATCTTTTAGTGAGAGTTTTGTAAAATCCAAAAGAGACGTGTGGTTTCCTATGCTGAAAAGCACAAGTACGAGTGCTGCGAGAAACTGCGGAAACATTTATTTTATTTCATTTTTCAGAGTAATTTCCTTTAGGTGATAAAGGAATTCTTAGTGGACGGAGAGAATGGATTCTTTAGTAGAGCAAAACCAACAAAGGTTAATATAATTAGACATTTTGCATGAAAAACTTATGTTTACTGTCCTTCATATGCAGATAGATCTTATTTTTTGTGCTCTTATTGTAATTTTCCTTCAAACTGTGAACATCCTCTTTCATGTGTGGAAAAGAGATTGATGAGGAATGTTGATTCTATCCATGTTGGTTCATAGTAAAGGCATTTGTACAACCCATCCTCCTTCTTTCTATAAGCTACTGTCTGCCTTCTGTCTCTTTTCTATAGCACTGAATGGTACATAACAGAAGAAAGCATTTCTTAACTTTCCATATCAATAGTGACTATTATCAGGCGATTAATTCTTCCCACTCCATCCTCTTATCTTCTGATTTGCTTTATATTTTATGTAGCGTATTCTTACTTGCTCATTTTCCTCCCATACCAAGACTGGTGTGTCTTACTGAACCTGAGAAAATCATAACTGGTGACTCAACACCTCACCTTGGGATATCTTTTAATCCTTATAATGCTGAAGATGCAAATTTCTTCTGTAAATGAGCATATTCTATTAACATGGCTACACTTTGTCTGCTCATAGGAAAAGCCAACTGGCTCATCAGTTTGAATACTGGGGTGTACTGAACCCAGCTATTTGTTTCTTTGCTGAACCTACCCTTCAATGCATAGCAATCAGTCTTCTGGAAAAAAGAAAGCTGAAGTTTGACTTATGGGAGAGGAGAGAGATAAAAGTTCAACACCACCAAACAGTAGCTTTACAAAAAAATACATTATACTGTTAGCAAATGACTAGTAAGAAATGCAGTTTTAAGACTAGAAATAGATATCAAATTAGTGGCAGCTCTGTACACATTTGTTGCTTTAGCATTTATGGAAGAAACTGCAGTGTCCTGGTTTTTGTTTGTATCAGTCTCTGTGAATGTTAAAGAGATAAGTATCTTTGACAAGTTTCATTTCAAAGAAACCTCTTTGTGACTAACAATGAGTTGATCTCATTACCTGCTTCTTGTATCAGTTTACTCTGGTGAAAGAGTAAATCAGAAGTTCAATTTGTCAGTCTTTCTTCTTAATCAGACCAGAAAAAAGTCTTTAAACTAACTAATTCATTAAAAAGAAAATAAAAAAAGGAAAAGTAGATGTTCTTCTCTTTTGAAATCTGGGCTCTAGCTGGAAGCTACATTTTTTTATGACAATCACTTTTATCAGCCTAAGAAATTAACTGGTCTAGAAAGAACATTTATCAAAACTGCAGTTACTCTCTGAAAAGCAGTTAGGTTTGAGCAAAATGAAATTAAATAACAAAATTCAGTGCCACTGTGGAACACTTCCAAAAGCAGTGCATGGGAAAGAGAATATAAATTTGCCAGTATAGTAGCTTAGCACATACCACACAGAATAAGTTATTACATAATTATAGTTAAAGTTGCTTAAGCGTATTCCTACAGTATTATTGCCAAAAGCCAAGAACCAAGAAACTTTCACTCGTATATTTAAGTCTCCCTCACTAAGACTCATAATCTTCAGGTTTACAGGCATTCACAATACAGTAAATCTAAACACGAGATACTGTCTCTGAATGTCTCTTGTATCACTCTGCTTTCTACAGTATGATCATTTAAACTATGTATTTGATAATATCTTTTTGTATGAACCTAATTTTGAGTCATCTGAAATTCATTGTAAAGAATTTCAGTTGCCTCAAAATTTCAAAACAAATAAGAGGGTTGGATCCTCAGGAGTAGGGTACTGCACTCAAGCAGTAGAAAATACAGAGTGATTAGCAAAATAGCATCCCAAAGGAGTCAGAGCACGAGGAACAGGGCAAGATGGAGTGACCATGGAGAATATAACAGCAAATGATAGTGGTAAAATCAGAAAGAGAAGTGTAATTTATAGCATTGGCTGGAAAGAACAGTGAAGTCCAAGAATCAGCACGGTGAGCTCAAAGACATTCAGAGTTAAGAAAGCACCCAAAATGGAAAGAGACTTAAAATCTAAGTGCAAGAAGTCTATCAAGGAGTACCAGAGTCAAAGGAGAAATTAAGCAAACAGCCTGAGATTTATATATATATATATATATATATATATATATAAAAGTGTTGTTTGTATCTTTCAAAAACGATTATCCAGGCCTTCAAAGTTCAGGTTGTTGGCTAAAATAAAGAAATATTTTTTTCCATGTACTTTATTTACTGCACCTGGAATATGTTTGAGTCAAATATTTCTGCTTTATTTCACAACCTTGATGCACAAGAGAGACTTTCCGGAAATGAAAGCTGAAATTAAATTTTTACAGGAATGCAAAGGAACATGCCAGCATTTTCAAGTTTGACAAAAATAGAAAGCATGGGGAAGAAATACATGTATAAATGAGTTATGAGTAAAAGCTCTACACAACAAAGTAAAGTCTGTGCTGGGTGGGGAAGATCTGCTAAAAATGACAAGGAGCGGTATCTGTCTGCCGCTTGGCACTGGTATTGTCCTAGGTGGGATTGTGAAGCACAGGGTTTAATTTGATACATTTGCCCACCAGTACAGCTGGCTGTATCTCACTTACCTTCAGTAAACTTCACTGCCTGTGCTTGACATAGCAAGCAAATTTGTTCCCTGGCCCTGACATATATGAGTGGATGACCCCTCCTTTCTTTTCTGAGCTAGATTTCTTCTTTCCTGCCCTGTCTTTATCATTTTTCCCACCTTTTTCATGTTCCATCTTAAGACCTGCTCGACAAAACCTTACTAGGCATTTTCATTTGGATGCCCAATTGCATTTTCTTTTATGAGCCTGACTTTTTTCCCAACTACATCTCTCCTAATAGACCAAGTTTATAAGGCTTCCAGTACATTCCTGCAAACAAGACAAAGATGAAGCCAGGATACATTAAGAGAAATGTGGCTCGTACAAAGGACTTGAGCCACCAGGGAGAATAGAAATAGTAATCTCCAAAACTCTAACTGCACTAATATAGTGATTGTTGTCACAAAATGAAAGTTCTTCAGTGCATATAAACTGAAGATATCTCAATTAAGGACAACTTTTCTTCTGAAATTTCTAAATGAAAAAAATGCTCTACTAGTCCCCTATCTTCACACTGAAAATATATTTCCTTGTAGCAACCATATGCCAGAAAGTATTTGACAGAAAACTGCCAGTAAGTCCTTCCTATGAGGATAGAAATAAAAAAAGTCTATGAAAAAAAACAACAAAACCAAACCAGAAGAACAATATAGAAGAAAAGGATGTCTAAATGTCTGTTTTCACAATTTTATTAAAAATTTCTTTGAGTCAAATATGTGTTGGTTAGAGAGACCACAGAGATTATGTAGTAAAACCTCTCACTCAAAGCAAAGCAAGTAATATTGGTGGTAGAGTTTCTTCCTCTTTGCCAGGAGTCCTCTCCTCCACTTGGGACTGTCTCAGTGTTTTCCAACATGATTTCATGATGTGCTCATTTTCCACTGGTCTTCATCTTCATATTGCGTGCAAACTTATGATATCCAGAGTGACGGAGATATCCTGAATATTTTTGTTGTCTTTTTATCTCTATAACTATTTCTTTCCCACCTCCCAAGGTGTTATTTCCTTACATGACCATTGGTTGGAATCTTCAGCATCATCTTCCACGTCAGACAGTTTCTGTAGTTTCTGTATTCCTCTTCTGCATCCTGTGTTTATCTTAGCTATGTTTATCTTCACATCCTAGACTCTTGCTACCGAGGGATAACTGCTGCTTTTATTTTTAGTTTTATGAAGACATTATTTTCTTGAGAGTTGTAAACAACACCTTCCTGTTACTACCTAGGTTTTTTTCACAACTTTAAAGACTAGATGACCGTAGTTATTTTCCTAGGAAACAAATGAAACATAAAAAAAAGGGTCTGGTTGGGTTTGGTGGTTTTTTATCAGTATTAGATCAGTACCCTGATGTGAGAGAAAGGGGAGGCTGACTCGATTTCTGAATGCTGAACACCTGAGATTGCCCATACTGATGATTAAAAGAAAAGTTCCTCAGAGGCAGTAGCAAAAAGAAAAGAAAGGATTATATGTGGCTAATTTACAAGTATGAGAATGAAACAAAGATGCAGATGGTGAAGAAATATAAGTCAGAAGAAACTGGATGAACATCAGTGTTTACAGGAATGTTGATGAGGATGAACAAGGGCGATAATGGTAAATGGGGAACATTGTGGCAGTCAATACTCAATGCAAGTAGTGTTCAATCAATATGCAAAGGAGCAGCTAAAATGGCTACAGCACAATGCTCAGTGAAGAAGTTAAAATGGCTGCAGCACATACAGTGTGCATTTGTTAATCAACAAACAGCTGAAGTTGTGCTATCTCCTGTGACATGAAGAAGCATGAGGCATGGGACAGGCAAACAAAGGCTGAGTAAAATGTGATTGATCATTAACAAGGCCAGCAAGCAGGTGAGAAACAAAAGCAGTTAAGACTGAAAGATGAAAAAGGCAGTTCTTTGTAATGACAACAGAAAACACAGTGCACACACATACAGCCCTGCTCCGTTCAGGGCACTTCAGCCTTGCATACGTCAGAGGATCTGCAGAGCTGCTCAGGCAGGCTACAGATCTCCCATGGCAATACTCCATTCTTCTGTTCATGTCTATCTAACTACTAAAAAGAATTCCTTCATACAAATTCTGTCTTCTTTCAGGCATATCCTCAACACTCACACAATACCTCCTTTTAAATCCTACATCAGGGTAGCAAGTTGGAGCTATGATTACCTGCCACCACCATACACATTCTGTACTGCTAACAATAATGCCCACTCTCTTTCGGATCTTTTTGCTACACAGCGTTTTGCTATTTCTTTGGCCTCTTCCCTGTCCAGATCTTTATTTTCCTTTGTTACTTCCACTTACGGAGCTGATTTTTGTTGTAACATTTGAGTAAATAAATGCAAGTTACCAATGAAACAGAGAAGGGCACCATACAGACAGCACATTGCAGTCAGCCTAAAATTACAGAGAAAAGTAGAAACATTTAGCTAAGATCTTGACAGAAAAGAAAAACAGCTACTTTTAGACTTCTTCCATTGATAACCTGACAGCCTCCTCTTCTGGGTTGTATTTATTTGGCACATTTTTTTTGAGACATGACAGATGATGAGGTTCTTTCTTTCATGCTACGAGTAAATTGGAATGATTCACAAAAGAGATATATCATGAAAGGAATGTGAATTGGTACAACTATATCTGTATTCTGCAGCAGGATCTATGAAGAGTCTTGTGATCATTAACCTATATACCTTGTCTGTTTAACAAGACTGGCCAGGAAGGCTGATCAATGGCAGTTTCTCATCATCATCAGAAATTTGAATATTAACGTTTCAGTAGCTGAACAGGCCATGAAATATTGAGATATTTTTACACCATGACATACAAAGTCACATATTATAGGTTGCGTATGACTCCTATTGCACTCCTGCAACAGTCAAACAGGAGGGTGCACAATACAGAAATCATATTTTTCATTATATGTTATCTTTGCAAAGATGGTTTAGCTAAAAATAGTACTGGGAAAATATTCTCCAAGTTTCTCTTTGAAAAGGGAGAAGGAAAAGGCGGTTTCATTTCAGCTGATAGGATATAGAAAGGGATAAGAGGGAGTTTCCAATGCCCATCTCCATGAGCCTGAACAATGTGAGAAGGTGACATTGAAAAGACATTTGTGTGAGCTGTCAAGGAAAAAAATGATTAAACCAGGCAGAGGTCTTGGAATATAATGCACTAATAGATAAGCAGTAAGCAGCTATGGAAATCTCAGTTAATTACAGAAGACAAAAATCAGAAAGACCTGTTCAGCCAGAACATATGGAGATGACATGTAGAACAGGAAAAATAGTAATTCTGTGAATTATTATTCACATGTAAAGAGCATGGGGCTTACCATGCATACTACCTGAACACAATGGGAAGTGAAGACAGATTTGGCAAATCCTCTCAAGTACTGTGGTGTACAGAAGGAAGTCCTGCCAAAGCACTCAGAAGAAAACACTGAGTATTGAGCCAAGGTGAAAACCTACCTCTGTATGTCTGTAGTACTTTCAGAAGCTTAGCTTTGCCTGCCTTTCCCCACCTCCATCTTTCCCAAGAGGAAAATGTTTTGCAAATTCAATTCAATTTCAAAAAGAGTTTCTAAACTAAATCTAAAATTCCAGGTTTTCCTGTCCTGAGGGTTTTTCTGACCTTGTTCTCTTGTAAACATATGCTTACAAATCATATAAACATGGGACAATACAGTTGCTCAGACTCTAAAGGGAACTCTCAATTATCCCCAAAGCAGTGATGTCTGGCTTGGGAAGGTATATTTCCTTGCCATTTTGAATTCCCCTAGGGTAGATCACAGCAGATTCCAGGTAAGATGAGGGCCATATTTATATGGGTATATGGGCACCTAAGAAAAAGTAAGATTCATAAAAGCATCTAATTTAATGGTGAACAAAGATAATAAAAACTAACCTGAAAAACATAAACTGTGGAAATTAAACTCTGAAGGCATTTGAACACCAGAAATTTTAAACTAAAGTGAATTTAGAAACACACATCACACGGAAAAATCAGTGGCTCTTCTGTTCTTATGTATGAGCTTAAGAAAATTCATCTTTAGCAGCTGCCACTTTTATTCTGACAAAAATAAAAATGTCCCACTTCTACAAATAATTGCAACCTCACCTCATGTTTCAAACAGTCTTAAAAGATCACACAGATACTTTTGCTTGTTTCCACTTATTTTGCTGTATTAAAAAAGAAAATAATTAGGCATAGAACACCATTCTTCTGGTCACCCAGAAGCAGTGGCTGCCAAGCAACATTTAATAAAGCCAGTGAGTTGACTGGACTGTTTCAGTGTTCGTTTATGTCTGCTACCTGTATCAGTGCCTGTAGCTGCTGCAATTAATTATTAGTCTAACTAAGGCAAAAATAATGGTAATCTTCCAGAGCTCTGTTTCAAAGTAAAATGAGTGAGGAGCCGTCCTTATATTTGGATCCTATTTGAAATGTAATTCATGACATTTTCCCACGTAAGTTGCAATTACTGTCATGGACGTTTCTGTCACTGCGTCACAAACACTTTGTTTCTTGTCTGTCAAAATCAGAGCAGCTGTCACAATTCAACTAAATTGAAAGGAATTGTAATTAGAAATTCCCAACTTTATAAAATTCCCAGCATACTTCAGTTAAAGTCAAAGTAATAATTATACATATTGCAGTCAGAAATGGGGTCTTCAAACTTTTTTAGTAGAAAATATTGCCTTTTCTGCTTCTCAGAATGTAATGTGTGATTATGAAAAATTGGGGTTAGTTGAGATTAAAATATTACTGTATATCTCCAGTATTAGAAAGTAATACTGTGTATTTCTTTTTTCTAAATCCTGTGTTTATGACATGTAATTCTCTATGTTTTAGGTCTTCCCTATGTAGAAAGTTGAGGCATTTACTATAGAATCAATAAAATGTAGCGTGCATGGCAAAGAGGCGTTCAGAATCAGAGACTGAGTTTGCATCATAGTTTTTCAGGACCTCAGAAAGAGAGATTCCACCAGCAAGTTCTTGTTATTGGGCAGAATAAGGAAGAAGAATTAGTTTTAAACCTTTCATCCACAAATCTCTACATGGGCCATTATTATAGTGAAAGTAGTGCAAATTCATGTGAAATCCAACAACTTCAGAAAATATTTGCTCCTGCAACTGGCTCGATTCATTTACTAAGAGGGTGGTTTGAATTAGTCTAAGTGTCATGTAACCTGGACAACACTGAAAATTAATCCTTCAAAACCAAAATATTTTTCAATGAATCCTTAAATATTTTTCACAAAAACTTTGCAAATATTTCTGCATCTTAAAATAAATATTCTTTAAACTTTCATTTCATTCTTTAGTGGAGACATTATTTAGAAAACTTCTTACTGCAATTTTCTTACCTTCGACCCCAACAAACACCAACACATTTTTACAGTAACAAATAAATACAGCAAAATATTGTCAATCCTCTGTCCCAAAATTTCTAGAGAAACATAACAAGGCAGCTGGTAACACGAGAATTAAACTTATATAAGAGCAGACATAACTGCTTACATTTGTTGAATAAATTATTCACTGTTAATCATTGTTTTATTTACAGATATCCCTGATTTGTTTCTATTTGAACAGTTATTTCATCTTTTTTAATACCTTTACTGTCTCCTTTTATACTAAAGCCTGTGTTTTTAGAGTTAGACATCTGAAGTAAAAACACACTGGGGCATCTAAATAAGTGACCTGATTTTAGAAATGTTTAGACTCAGCTCCCAGTGTGATCAATATGTATTGATTTCACATACTACATTCTCTGTACGCAGTTGAAAACAGACCAATATTGCCAACCAGCATTTCGTCAGGAAGCCATAAAATAATTTTTGGATATCTATCTGTGTTATTGACAAACTAAAGTGTCAAACTAGAATTCCATTGGTGTATCATGTTAGTAATACTCAACATTAATTTGTAGATTCTGAATTAGATAATTTTTATGTATTACATGAAATGCAACAAATGTTTTCAAACTGAATAGTATAAATAAGGGCTTAAAAACTGACTCAGACCTCTCAGATGGTTTACCTGAAGCCTTATTTCTTAGAGATGCAGTTATTAACAGTACATGTTTATACCATACATTTTGTGTAAGAATCGTTTCCCTGTGAAGCCAAGTCACTGATTCTGGAAGGCTTTTTATGTTTTGTTCCTATCATTCTCGCCATCCTGAAAATGCCATAACTTCCCTCACCTTAAAGCTCTTACTGGATTATAAACTGGAAAAATCGACATCCTATCTCTGTTAACCTTTGGCAAAGCTTGAGGAACTATTCCTTGCTCATGAAAAAGCCATCTAATTGCTAATCTATAATCCTTTTAATATGCTGTACGTTTTGGATTGATCTATTGCCAACTGACCCAGCAGTGCCCATGGCTATATTAATCCTATTATTCACATGTTCCAATGGAACTCTTTAATGAAGTCAGAAAGGCTTGCATACTACTGATATTAAACATGGTTACACTTGTATTGCACCTAATTATGGAACATTCTATTGTATCACTTAATTGTGAAAATTAAATTTTTTTCCAAGGCATAATTCATTTTGATTACAAGCTTTATCATATTGTTTTCAGCTGTGTTCTTTTTTTGGGGGGGGGTTGGGGAGGAAGACTTATTTACTGCTTCAGTGCTATGGTTTTAATATACTAATAAGAATTGCATCGCTTGACCAGATTCAAAATAAAATTGAAAATTAGCAAAGTAAACAGTGATGTTTGGAAAAATAGCACTAACAAATAATAACGCTATCTTGTATAATTAGAATTTGACCGGAGGATTTAAAAATACTCTAAAAACAATGACAAATTTCTAGACCTTAAAATGCACTTTTGGGAAAGTGTATTTAACAGTGTTATAATTTTGCAGAGAAAGAAATTAATGAAGCATGGTAATAGTAGAGACTTTACTATCGCCTGCCACAGTTCTCCAGTCTGGACTCTTTGTCATTCTTTCTTGTAGAAAACACAGGAACAGTAAGCTTTGCATTGACTTCTCCTTTAGGAGTTTGAAGCAATTCACAACTGTTGAGACTGATGTAGTCACTTTTAGTGTCCCACATTAAAAACCAGATCTATCTTTTTACTCCATGCATTGCACAGCAAGTAAAACACTTTTCACTCCATGCATTGCACAGCAAGTAGAACACTTTTCACTCCATGCACTGCACAGCAAGTAGAACACTTTTCACTCCATGCACTGCACAGCAAGTAAAACACATTTAAAAGTAAACGCACTCCATGCACTGTACAGCAAATAAAACACAGTAAGAACTGTGTTAGAAAAAATTCTCATACACCCATATGCAATCTAGTGCAACTTGGTAAATAAAGGCTCCTATTCCCTACACTGTTGCCCTTCACTGAGCCTTATGGTTTGGGTCATGTATCTCCACTAAACCTGCCCTGTGGTTACAAGAGAAATCACTTATCCTTCATGATGCCGCAAGAAAAATAATAGCCTGCCCTCTCAAAAAATCACTCAAGCCGATTGTCACGTGTTATTCTGTCAGCCTTCCCAAGAAAAAGAGCATCAAGAACAAAATCTGTTTTCTAAACTGCATCTCTGCTATGCTAACATATTATCCCAACTTGACATTAGCCTTCGTTTGCTTTGTACTGATACTTAGCATTTTATTATTAACTTTTAAAAATTAAAGAATACTAAGGATGCTGTAATGTCTTAGCTGCTGAATGATCAGCAGAATACATATGTTTCTCATTGACAGAAAAATAGATATCAAAGCCTCAGCTGAATAGTAACCCTCAGTTACATGAGCTTTCTCTTTTAAATCTGTTTCAAAATACAGCCCCATAAAGCATAACCTTAGACAAGTAATATGACAATAAGAGTATTGGTTACTTTCTTAACTTTATAAAGTCTTATACGTTTGTATATAAACCTAGATTCACAACAACCTATACTGAAAATAACCAGCCTATATTACACAATATTATGCAACTGGCTATTTGCTCTTCCTAAACACCAGAGAAAATTAGGATGTATGCATGTTGTCTCGGAAATATTTCATTAAGATTGTCTAATTGGAATGCTATTTAATTATCCAATATAACGGCTACAGGCACTCATAAGCAAGAGTCACATGTATGATTCAGGACAATATTTTAAAACTTACTATATTGGTGACTTTGGGGCTCATAACATAGATAAACCAATGCAGCAGTGGTTGCACGTTACTCAAAGTGTATGTGTTATCTTGACAAATTACCAGTCTCACAGAAACCTCTAGGAGGAATAATCCCCTCTGGCAAGCGGTGGCACTCGTCCCACAAACAAACAAAAAACCAACAACTAACCAAGGAAAAAAATACCAAACAAACCCCAAAACACACACAACAAAGCAACCCAACCCCCCCCCAAAAAAAACAACTCACAAGTAGATATGGCTATGCAAGACATTATCATCACTCAGTTGATAATTTAGTTAACACTTCCTTGACTAAGCACAAAAAGGAAACCATTAAAAGAGACATTAAGAGAGTTGAGAACCAAGTTAGGACAGTATTATAAAACATGTAGGCTGAGGGGCAGGATATGAAAGGCCTGTAAGATTTATGGAATAAATGAAAACTGAAAACCATCTGGGGAAATACATGTAGGAGTCAGTTAGTTTATTTTTCACTATTTCATATTCCTGAGAGTCTGACCAAATCCTTTATGCTGTCCATTATTAACATTTCAACTCTTACAAGCTCATTTGCTTAATGTATTGCCTTTGAAAGAAACAAAGAAAGGCGACTAAGTTTTAAGAATTGGAGGGCATGAGAAGAGGAAAGAAATTATTTCTTTCACCTTAAATTTTGACTTAATGATGCCAATTAGCACTATTAGTCTATTTCCACATTATTTCTAAGATATTTGTGATATAGTTAACAACTGCATTTGTGTATAACTAATGTCCTGTTTTCTATGGGATTTGTTGAAGTAAATTGGCACCAATTTATTTGCATCTTAATATCTTTTTTTTCATCAAAAACATTTAAACCATTTTTAATTGCTTTCAAGAAATCATTATTAACTTCCATAAGGAGTAGGAACAGTCACCGCATTTTTTAAAGTTAACAATTAGATTATCTTTTCTTTCTGTGAGTTAATTCATTTCTAACTCTGCAGGTTGTCAATTTGTAGTCTGGATGCTGCTGAACCAGGCTTTGAATGTTGCACCAAGAAAGCTCTGTAAGTTTTCTGGGTTTTATAATACAATTAGAGAATCTGAAAACAGTGAAAGCGATTCAGTTACTTCCGCATATATATTGGTAAGATCTCTTAAAATTATAAAACTCACAAGTATATTAGACATGTGTTTTTAGGCTAACTTAACTCTGGGAGTTGGTTAGTAGAGCTCTCTGCAGCCATTAGCTCCTGACCACCTGCCTTTCAGTCACTTTGAAATTTTCAGCAATTATTCCATTATATGTAAGATCATTTCTCTGTTATTTGCTGGATTACATCTGTTATTTATCTTCCCCAGAAATATGTATTAGAATTCACATCTCACCACTTCATCACAAAGATTAATTATTAATTCATCATAATAATTTGCAAGTGCAATATGTGGTACTTCTCCATACAAAGCACAGCACAAACCTTAATTAAGTTTCTCAAAATTAAAATGACTGTCCACTCTGTCATTTTTCTGGTACCATACTGTATTCTTAATTTCTACCAAAAATTTAACGTGAACAAGTTGATATTTATAAAATAATTGACAATAAACTAATAGATTAAGCACTTATTGCGAAGAACACATCAGCTATATTTAAAGGTCTAAAATAAAAGTTAATTGTAAATTATCATAACTATCTGATTTGGGAGCTGATTGATCAAACAAACTTAAGCAGCAATATATTTCATATAATAGTGAGAACCTTCCGGCAAAGCCATCAGAAATAGAAGCATTAATCAAAAATGGCTCACTGCAATAAGTGAAGGTTTAATAAGTCTAAATGTACTGAAGCAAAACATTTAGTTAACCCTACGTGCTCTGCTGAATTAGTGGACTATGCTAAAGGTTATTCTAGTAAAGCATACACATATCATAAAATAATTGAAGAAATTAGGTGCTGTGGTGCCAGCAATTTATTTATTTCCATCATAAAGAAAATGTTGGTATGGAAGAAGAGCAAGAAAGAAGGACATTTATGGTTCATTTGCAGCAGATAAAAAACCCCTCACTTATGCTAAGTCCAATTAAAAATAATGTTACTGGAGGAATAAATTCAGATTGTTTCAGGAAAATCTTATATGTTTTTCTTAAAATCTGACTAAAACACAGCTTCTAGGAAAATGTTGCCCAAAAGCGTAAAAGAAATTGGCTATATTTTGACATGTTTCTTTGATATTGATTCAGAGTTCTTAGTGCTTTTTTTTTCCAAGAGACTCCTAAAGAACATTTCAAAACATTCTAGTTATTTTGAAACACAGTTAATGCTCTCAGTGGGCTGTGTTTGAGTTGCACTGTGCAAAGTTTAACCTGGAGGACAAAAAGTTCATGCATGGAAGAAAAAAAATAAACCTCTAGGAAATAAGCCAGTTTGGAAAGTATTTTACTTCAAGACATACATAGTAATTGAGTGAGCCTTTTCTTTTTTTTTTTCCTCCCTTTTGGTTGCATTTAAGCTAAATTCCAATATCAATGAAAAGTATAGTATGATAGGGAAAAGATGCTGGTTTTTTTCCCCCTTGTTCTAGAAAGGGGTAATATAAATTGAAGCTTAAGAATATCTCCTTCAATATATAAACTTGATAAAGTCTATGCAATCCAGTCTGTATGCACTTTCTTTTCTTAAAAAAAACTACGGTTGAATAAACAGAAGGATTAAGATTATGAGAGTATCTGCAAGGACACATAAATATGGATAATAAATAAAACAACCTACTGAGGCTGGACACTGGATCTGGAGTGTTACTATTCTGTCCAGGGAAATTTAAGGAACCAGGCAGCCATGCAGAGAGTCTGTGTTGTGGAGGAAAGGGACATAGCTTCTTCATCTTGTAGACTTTTGAACTAACAATAAGTAGCTCTCAGTGGCCACAGCTGTGTAAAAATTAGATTAGACTAGACTAGACTAGGACCTTAAGATCATCCAGTCCCAACCCGCTGCCACAAGCAGGGACACCTCACACTAAACCATGACACCCAAGGCTTCATCCAACCTGTCCTTGACCACTCCCAGGGATGGAGCACTCACAACTTCCTTGGGCAACCCATTCCAGTGCCTCATCACCCTCACAGTAAAGAACTTATTCCTTGTATCCAATCTAAACTTCCCCTGTTCAAGTTTTAACCCATTACCCCTTGTCCATACAGTCCCTAATGAAGAGCCCCTCCGCAGCATCTCTATAGACCCCCTTCAGATACTGGAAGGCTGCTATCAGGTCTCCACGCAGCCTTCTCTTCTCCAGGCTACACAGCCCCAACTCTCTCAGCCTGTCTTCGTATGGGAGATGCTCCAGTCCCCTGATCATCCTCGTGGCCCTCCTGTGGACTTGTTCAGCTTCTATTTCCTCCTTTAAATTTGCATATGGTATTAAGGCATTGCGTAATTGTAAAGTGCATACATTAAAGTTCCTAGCTAGTGTTATGCTTTATGATTAAATCCTTAACTGCTTGATTACATACAATTTAGAAAATATATGGTAATTTAGGATCTTTTTCATGCACACAAACACATTTTTTTACAGAAGAGTGTCTGGAGGGAGATACCAAACTGAAAACTTTTGGTCTGAATACTAGCTAGAATGAGAATTCATCAAAAGTTGGAGATGAAAGACTGGCCTATAAACAGTCACTGTTGCAATGCCAGAACAAGAATTGTGTGTAAAGACATGAATTATGATATTCATTTAGCTTATAGAAGACCTGGAATCAAGTTGTCAAGTCTTATTCTTCCAGTTTTCTATGGTATTTGCTATTGTGGCTTAAATGTCTTTAATTTTGATTTACTATTGTATTTAGATCCGCAGAATCTTTCTGCACATTTCTGACAATATCTTCCATACTGCTACAGTCTCACAAAGCTGTTAATTTCTACAGGATAATTTTCCTTATTATATCTGGTCAGGGATATAGTAAAGAGTTCCTCAAGCAGAAGGGTTGTCTCATCTGCTCAGGTTGGGTGAGTCTCTTAAAATAGAGATTCTTTTGAAGATTTGAATGAAAAAAATATATCTTCTAGTGATATTTGCTTTCTTCAGTAGAACCAAAGAATGAAAGAGAAAAGATCAGGGAGCAGTCAAAAATATTAGCAGGTCTTGCAGGAACTGTTGTTTGATTTTTTAATGAGTTAGGCTGAACTGATCAAGAAAGACAGTTGTATGTGTTTCTAACTGCATACTAATATATTAATCACATATTAATTTGTAACCATGGCTTAATACTTTAAAGACAGCTACTTGATTCATCATTAGACTTACTTAAGCACAGAAATTAAGCGACTTACATCGTTGCCAGTTACTAGAACAATCCTTTGCAGACAACTAAAAAATAAAAGCAATGAAAAAACATTAAGACATTCTTTTGCAGTTGTGCCACATATTTTTAAAGAAAGCTTCTGGACTAAATCTGGAATCTCTGTTTAAAAAAAGTCAATTATTCACCCAGGAATTTTCCACTATAAAAAATATTGAGACTAGTGAAAAGAAGCAGAAAATAGCACTTGAGCATGAAAACAATCTCATATAGAAGAAAATTCAACATTTTCTGTTTAGAAACAGAATATTCCAAAGTATTTCTAATTTTTCTACTAAACATTGGCTACCCTCTCTGATGTGGAATTCAATTTCCTGGGCAAAAAAAAAAAAAAAAAAAAAAATTGTTATTGGTAATGNAAACAATCTCATATAGAAGAAAATTCAACATTTTCTGTTTAGAAACAGAATATTCCAAAGTATTTCTAATTTTTCTACTAAACATTGGCTACCCTCTCTGATGTGGAATTCAATTTCCTGGGCAAAAAAAAAAAAAAGATAAAACATTGATAATGGTAATGGATATTCATCTGAAATGGAATGAAGAAAAAATAGATGCATATATTAAAATATATTAATGTTAGTGTTTGCATAATATCCATAATATCATAATATGTTTTTAATGTATTTAGTCAAACTGGAAACAACTGACATTAATGGCAGATAATATATCCCTTTATTATGTACATCTAGATATAATTTACATGCAGAGATCATTGTGTTCGTTGTCACACATTTGCGATGAAAATAGCAATGAAATAAATTAATCTAGCACTACTGAAGTGGGCACTGCAGTACAATCTCTCAGTGGATTCGATGTTAAAAAATACCCCAAACAACCAGACTACAACAAGCAGGACACACAGTATCATATATACTAGGTTACACCAGAGAGTTCTCTTAACACATAGAGAAATAGCCAATATACTCTTGGAAAATATATTGCATTAACCATGTCAATAACAAACACTATCAGCTTAATGAAACAGATGTTCAGGATTCCAAGTGGATTGAATGACACTGATAACTTCATTCACAAGTAGTAGTCAATATAAAATATGATTTTCTTAATAGAGTAGAGCACAGTATTGATAATTAAATAAACTTTTAATAATGAATCTGTCACAGACCAAGAAGTGTTATGAATCATTCATAGTTACATGCTTGAGGCAAAATGTGAAAAATGGCTGGATTTTTTTCCCTTTTTTTCAGACAGATTTGCCCTTCCAAATTAGCTAGTCAAACCAGCGGAAAAATGAGGTCACATTTTTGACAGGGTTAAAACATCATGGGTTACGGGTAATAAGAAATAAATTATTGAAATAAGAAGGCAGCGTGGCCTTAATGCTCAGTAAATTATTGAAGATTTTTAAAAAACAAAAACTCACGATAGAGTTTATGGGAATTTTCTGTTGCAAAGCTGCAGTAAATAATACCTGTTCTTAGTATTTCACGGTATCTCATTCCTCAGAATATGCATTCTTTCCTTAGTTCCAGTGACAGTGTTTTGTACCACTGCTTGGTCTGTGAACTGAAACACAGCATAACTCTCCCAGAATTTGTCTACAGAGTTTTCTGTGCTTTAAGCACACAAGTGGGTGATAGGTGCTCCAGCAAATACAGTCATTCTCTATATAACAGGAAGCCATAAGGTTTCTGAGAAGATGGCTTTCTAAGTTCCCTCAGCCAGGCCATTCACACAATGTCATGGAAGAGACGGTCCTTCCCTGAATGAATTTACTCAAAAGAAGACCACAGAAAGAGAAAAACTGATGTTAGGGTTGCAGATGACACCAAATTGGAGGAGAGAGTGAACATGTTCTAGGGCAGGGCTGCCATCCAAAGGAACCTGTACAAGATGGGGGAATGGGTCACAATGAGATCAGGAAATTCATCACAGAGAAAGGCATGGGAGGCAGGACCACCTTGTAATGCTACTCCTGGGGAGTAACTCTGCTGAAGGACTTGGAGGGGCTTGCAGTGAGCTGAGTGTGAGCCCACAGTGAGCCATTACAGCAAAGCAGGCAAGCAGTGTCCTGCATCTTATGGACAGCAACACAGCTGGTAGCTCAAAGGGAATGCTTATTTCCCTCTACTCAGCTTTTGTTACACCACATCTGGATGCTGTGCCCAGTTTTGTTCCCCCCAGTACAAGACACTGATAAGCCAGAGCAAGTTTGCAGAACAGCCACCAGGATGGTCAAGGACTGCAACACTTGTACTGTGAGGAGAAACTAAGGAAAGAGCACATGTTTGTCCTAGAGAAGAGACAGACTGAAAGGACCTAAAAGCAGCCTGTCAGGATCTACAGAGCAATAACCAAGAAGGCAGAGACATGTTTTTCACAGCAGGGCATGGTGGCTGAAATTGAAACTGGCATAATTTGAAACAGGTAGGGTTCAACAAGGGTGCACTGATAAACTTTACCACTATAAGGTCAGTCCAGCTGCTTGTTCTTAAGAAAGCCTGTGCAGGTAACGTCCCTGGAGGTTTTCAAGACCTGACCTGACCCTACGCAATCAGGTCTGACCTCATACACGACTCCATTTTGAGTTAGAGCTTAGACTGGACATGCCATGAGGTCCTTCCAAACCAAGCTTTCCTATGAGGATCAGTTAAAAAATTAGATTGAAAAGTTAATCTCTTTAGTTCACAACTAGATCTTTACTGCCTCTTGAATCTCTGAATTCACTGTCTCCTTCCTGCCTGGACTGATTATCTCCGTAGATCAGCAGCAGATGAGAACTGTCTGTGCTATTGGTGAGAGCACAAGAGTTACATTGAATGAACGAAAAGACTACCAGACTACATCTTCATGCTTTCAATAGCTTGGCTGTCATCCTAGACAAACACATTAGACAGACTAGTTTACGTCTTCATTTGGAGAATTTTGACTCCATCAGAGGTCATTGTTATTATGTTAATTATTGGTAATGCAAGGTTATAAACAGACCCTAGAACTTCATTGTCCTGTCTGATTCTGCTGAGTTTTGTGCAGGTGAAAAAGACAGGCTAGGCTAGAGACTAGCCAATCAAATAATCAATGAACTATGAAAATGTACTAGAAACCTTCTTGAAGAAAGCACTGCTCAAAAGGAGCTTGAGTGCTCCAGACTCTACACTCCTATGTCATTCTGTTCCCATCTACACCCTCCTGAGGGTCAAACAGCAGAAAACATTTCTATGTTGCGCTCCTTGTAAGTACAGATTTATATATTTTATTATTTTAAAACAAGTTAGCTTAAATTGCAAAACCAGAAAAATCATCTTGTATCATGCTCCATTCTGCTGTGCCTGTTCTTCTTCCATTTAACTCATTTGCCAGCTAACTTTAACAGAGAGACACAATGCTGCAAACTGCAGGAGAGAAGAACTCACTAGATAACTGGTAACCTCTAGTACTGATTCATCAGTGGTGTGTCAAGCATCGTTGCTGTGCAGCACAACTTTCTGTATCTTCCTAGAACTCACACTTTGTTTTCCCTAGGACTATAAGGCAAGGTTAATAGTTTGGCACAGACATATTCTAGTCTGTCTCATATCCTTTCTCTGCTGTGTCATGTTTCTTCAGTTTCCTTATTCAACAGGATTTACTTTGCTACAATCAGATACATATGGTGGGTAATGGAAATAGCTCTGTATTGCACTCACATTCACAATTGGTTCCTCCCTATTGAAGAAGTAGATCCAGGACAGTTTCTCCTCTGGATAGATTTTCTACTTTTTGGATCATAAAGGTGTCTTCTCTGTATTCTAGGAACTACTTTTATGTTTTACTGTCTTCATTACCTAATAGGTTTCAAAAGGGTTATTGTTAAGTCCCTCATGAATATAGTAGCTTCTGGTTTTAACACTTCAAGAGCTGATGTAGGAATTTTTCCATTCCAAGTCAGAAGTCCCATAACAAATATATCTAAAATTTCTTCATCATACCAATTTCTTTTACCAAGGCATACAGTACCACTAGCTGGTACTGGTTTGTTTTCTTTGTTGTTGTTGTTGGTTTTTTCTTTGCTTGGTTGGTTGGTTTTTTTACTTCATAAAGATTCAAATCATTTATCTCAGGCTTTATTATCACTTCTTTCATTCCCTTGTTTTATATTTTAATTCTTACCTAGTAATATTTAGTTTATGTTTTCTCCTCTATTGCTGATTTAGCACTTTTCTTGCCCTTTTCTTTTACTTTTCTTGATACATGCATCTTACTTTTGTACTGTTTCATCTAATTTTTCTACTGTTTCACCTAGTCTACAGCAACTAAGATTTCTTTCTTTCAACTGCCAAGCAATCGTTTTACCTTGTGGACTTTGCCAGAAAACATAAAGTTCTTTGTCATCTATTTGTATGTATTCTTTTAAAAAAGCATGTTCTGTATATTAATTACAGATACAATATGAGACAGTAGTTGCTAGAAGAATTTTTCACTGCAACAAGAGAACAAACAGTGATTTGTCTGATTTGTCTGAATAGAATTTATAGCTACCCTGAGGCTGCAGTAAATTATGCACCTTCTTTTATTCACAGAAGGTCTTACAAATGCCTACTGAAGATACCTCATCTCCACCTGTGTTCTTCCTTGTAATGCTTTTTAATATTGTTCATAAGAAATTATATATGTGCACAATAATATAAGAAAATAATATGTTCATTACAGAATAACGTACTTCGCTGGCATCCACAATATGTATTATTTCATTATAATCACACTCTGTAAAGTAGACAGCTTTCAATCACATATAAGGATTGCCGATGTCTAATAATGGTTTATGGACATGGTAGAAGTTCCTTTTTACAAAGGGAATTACAGGCATTTTGTCAGAAATGGAAGTATTTAAGAAGAATGAGTACTAAGTTTTCAGAATTTCTACTTCTAACTTCTTTGGGTATTTTTAAAATCTGCATTGGGAGATGCTGAAAATCAGGAACACAACTTTTCTTTGGATCTGATTCCTTTCACACAGAATCATTCTAGTAAACTCCCTGGAAAAAGAAGTGTAACTGTTTGGGGTTTTTTTCTTTTTTTGTTCATCTTATTCATAAAATAAAGCATCAGAGGCTGTCAATCACTTTCTCAATCACTCTCATTTGTGGTTGTCAGAACTAACTTAGTGATATCATAGACCTCTACTAAAATTTCTGGATAACTTCACGTCTTTCAGTTTACAGAATGCCAAATTATTTACCAAACAGCATTATCATGTACACAGAATCAAACTAAGCATGTTTAAAAGGAACTGTAAATTATAAGACTTTAAAAGTCTTGCATGAATCACAGATATTTCTTCCAATAAGTCTTGTGTTTTTAAACTAAGAAAGGATTGGAGAAATAACTTCACAAATAAAGAAATTAAAGGTTGCCATATTTAAGGTAAGAGTTGTGCAGTGCCCAGGAGTTAAGAATAGTCATTCTTCAGCAGGATTAATTTCAGTATTTGTAATTATAGTTTACTTTCATGATATTAATGTAAAGACTCAACTACTGCTGTTCAATGAAAATACAACTGCATTTCTTACAGAGACAACGAGGAGACTGAAGGTAGAGGTATTTTTGAAGGATGTAGATTATTGTCTAAGGTGAGGAGTCTCCAGCCTGACACTCTAAAAACTGGGGCAAAAACTTATAGAACAAAAATGGCTTACTTGAATGATCAAAGACTTCATCATTCATGGAAAAATGCTCTTTTTTACATTATCCTGACAAGCCTACACTGTCCTCAAACTCATGATGAGGCATAAAAAGCTGGACAAATCTAAAACTTTATCTGAAGTAAATTCTTTTCAGTCATAAAGCAAGTAGGTAAATTATACTAAATGTAGGGCAAGACAACAGAAGATACAGAAGATAGCTTAGGAAAATTACTCCTATTTTAGAAGACAAAATTGTTTTAAACTTGCTCAGAAAATTCGTAACTGTACGGTGTAGATGGGCTAGATGATTACAGTGCAAGATTGCAACAGGTTGACCATGGCTGAATTCCAGATGGACACCTAAGTCATTCTATCACTCCTCCTCCTCAGATGGACATGGGAAACGAAACCTAAGAAAAGCTCACAGGTCAAAAAAAGGGCAGGGAGAGATCACTCCCCATTTACTGTCATGGGCAAAACAGACATAACTTGGGGAAATTAGATCGATTAAACATTCTATAGACAGATAGGACCACCCTCATGCTCTCAGGCCATTGTTCTCATGGGGGACTTCAACCCCCCTGATATCTGTTGGAGGGACAGTACAGCCCAGCACAAGCAATTGTTTCTCGATAGTGTGGAAGACAACTTCCTCCTGCAAGTCATAGAGGAGCTGACAAGGAGAGGTGCCATGCTTGACCTCATGCTCACCAGCAGCTGGTTGGAAATCTGATGCTCCAGGGCAGCTTCGGTTGTAGTGATCATGAGATGGTTGAGTTCAAGATCCTCAGAACAGTGAGAAGAGCGTGCAGCAAGCTCACTGCCCTGGACTGCAAGAGAGAAGACTTTGGCCTCTTCAGGAACCTGCTTAGTAAGGTTCCATGGGATAGAGCCCTAGAGGGTAGGGGAGCCCATGACTGCTGGATGATATTCAAGGATCACCTGCTACAAGCTCAGGAGTGTTGCATCCCAACTCGGAGGAAGTGCAGCAGGAGGGCCAGGAGACCTCCATAGATGGATAAGGAGCGGCTGAGGAAAATTTGAATGAAGAAAGAGGCCTATAAAAAGTGGAAGCAAGGACAGGCGGCCTGGGATGAATACAGGGATGTTGCCTGGGAAGCTAGGTACCACGTAAGGAAAGCTAAGGCCCAGTTAGAATTAAACTTAGCAAGGGAAGTTAAGGATAACAAGAAGGGATTCTACAGGTACATTGCAAATAAAAGACAAACCAGGGACAACTTAGGCCCCCTCTGGAAGCTATCGGGTGAACTGGCTACGCAGGATTTGGAGAAGGCTGAGGTTCTGAATGACTGCTTTGCCTCGGTTTTCACTGGCAAATGTTCTGACCACACCACCCAAGTCTTGGAAGACAAACACAGCAACTGTGAGAATGAAGACCGTAGGCCTACTGTAGGAGAGTATCTGGTTTGAGACCATCTTAAGAACCTGAACATACACATGTAGACCTTTTAGTGTGGAAGAGGCAATGAAAAA
This sequence comes from Agapornis roseicollis, assembly GCA_002631895.1. Taxonomy (NCBI): domain Eukaryota; kingdom Metazoa; phylum Chordata; class Aves; order Psittaciformes; family Psittacidae; genus Agapornis; species Agapornis roseicollis. The sequence continues at coordinate 38,939 of NDXB01001424.1, forward strand.
CTCGAAGTCGAGGTCTGCGGTGGAATACGAAACTGAATTTTGGTTGGAGGGTATGGGCATATATGGGGGTTGAATTCAGACTTACTTTAGACCCTTTGTGTCCAGAACTGATTTGGCAGTTTTGAAAGTTGTGGAGAGTAAACAATGTTAAGTATTTCATAGTAAGAATGGGAAGTTAAAAACCAGAAACTAAAAGGCAAACACATAAAAAGTGCATTCATTAAAACCAAACATTCTAATTAGTTTGGAAATAAGATCAAAAGACATAGCTGATTCTTGAATCCCTGGTTTGGAAATAGAGTCTGGTTTAGGTCTTTTTTTTTTTTCAAATTATTCAGTAGAATTTCCATGGTGATACTCAGTGAAGCTCTTCCATGTTCATATGTGAGTTACTGAACAGCAGAACAACCAGTTGATAGACTCTCAGCTGCAATGAAACTCTCAGTTACAATGAGAACATGACTGTGCTATCCACAGTGCTATGAATAAACAACTTTCTCACTATGGAAACCAGTAAAATAAGCACAAAGTTTACTTTCTCTCTTTAAAATACTTCATTTTCTAATAATAAATTTCAGACCAAATTTGAGATCTGCTAAGGTCCATGGAAAAGCTCTCAGCAGTTGGGGTAAGCTCTTGATTCAGTTTTAAATGCTTTTTTTTTTTCTGAAAGAAAAATTTCCTTTGAAATTTATTCACTGATGATAATGGTTACCCTACACCTGATGATTACTGAAAGATTTGTTGGGGGGTTTTTTCCCCACTGTGGCTTTTTTTCTCCATTCTGCAACTGCAGCCAGTTGTGGTTTAAATTTATTCTAAAATTTAAAGATTTAGCTAAACTTTCGTTGCCAAAACAAATCTTTCATACTTTAATGTATGATTATTTGATCAAACTGGATGTGTTTAATTACAATCAGCAATGCCAACATGTCAGGAAAAATTAACTCAGTCCAACTGGCCTTCAAAACTGACATTGATCCATAAGTTCTTTGTTAGGTTGACACAAAATTCATGAAGCCAATAGCAGCTAGGGCAGATCCGTGTGCATAGTGATGGAATCGACAGTTCCACAGTATGCACTCTGTTCCAATTTTACTACCTCTTCCTACATCTGAGTCACCTAAAAGACTCAGATATCAGTAAAACCCGCAAATATACATTATAGTCAATTTGGCTAATCAAAATTTTAACAAAATCATCACGAATACCAATTTACACATGTTCTTATCCATCTTAGATTTAGAGAAAATAATTATGGTACAACTGTTATGTTTGTGTTTAGTTTTCACTTTGCTTTTTGTTTGGGTTTGCAAATTTTGACAAAAGTTCTCCTTTCAGTTCCCCTTAGTTCAGCCAAATTAGCAATGCTAGTTCTAGTACAAATCACAAAGTTTTGGTATTGATTTCACAGACACCTCAAACAAGATGTTGAAAAGGGAAACCTATTAGGAAACTTAATCATTTGTAGTAAAATTATGTTAGCTACCACTTGGCAAGATTGCTTTAGAGCTAAGGCTTTGAAGCCTGTCACAGGTCTTAAAAATAAAATTGCTTGAGAGTTGAGAAGAACGGCATTAAAATGCAAATTTCCAGCTGTTAATATTTCTTCAAACCCAATAATCCCTCAAGGCCACCAGTATGTCAAAAACTTAATGGAAAAATATCCCTTAGGCAGAGTGGCCTTTCTAAGTTGACTTTTGATTAAACTTAAAATATTACATAGCAAAAAAACTTAAAATCAAAAAGAGGATATAAATGTACTACTAGTCTGAAATGTCATAGAGAATGAAGTTGCCAGGGCAAAATTAAGGTCACTAATTTTTAAGTAATTTTATACCTTTTTTGAAGATTAGGCAAGGAAATAATTTCTAATATAAGGTATACCCTACAGCATACACCTACAAATGGGCCTTGGAGAACTGAAATTAATACTTTTTCAAAGTAATACAAATGTAAACATAAACTTGGGATACAGTTGGCATGTTTAGCTCAGCAAAGTCTCCAAGGCCAAACACTTTTGCTTCTATTCTGCTGTATAAAATCTGGAACTTGAGGCTCAAAATTAACAAGTGAGAATAAACCAGATCTTAATCTCTTTGGCTACTTAATTTCAGGACTCCATGTGTCTCTGTCAAACATGGGAGTCAAATTTCCATCAAAATAGAATGACTGAATAGAACATCTAAACCTGTTCCCACAGAAAGGAGTGACAAAACATTCATTTAAGGAGGACTGAGAACTCAGTTTGCTTAAATTGCCAGACACCATGCCTGAGTACATCAACATTTTGAGGAAATGTAATTTTCATTTAAACATCAAATCAGTTGCAGAACCAATAGCTCTTAGCATCTTGAATTACCTAACTAATATGTATTGTCCTATAAAACAGATTTGTGGAAAAGAAATTATGAAATGGCTCTCTACTGCTTAGCATGCCCTGTGTCATCTCTGTTGCTGCAATACCCCCTTTTACAATGAAAACTTTATATCAGCCAGGTAAAATCATGACAGATCCACACTGTTTGTAGTATTAATGAGTAAAGACAATTTTTAATTGCAAGCAAAGGCAACTCCAGGTGCCTGAAGTATAATCCAGTCCCAGTTCATCTCTAATGTACTGCACATTTATTTTTGGATAGGAATTAGACAAGTGTTCTGGTCAGATAAGAAAATCATAAATGATCATGAAAAAACAGCAGCTGGATTCTCAGCTAGTTTGAAGCAGAACAGTGCTACTGAAGTATCTTAAAGATATGCCAGCAGTTAAGGACATGTCATTGGATTTGATCTTCAGAAGGTGTGGTATGATGTTCTCAATCTGCAATATAATGCTAAGGAACATGTTTTCAGTACCAAAGCTGTTTAACGGTCCTTCAAAATATAATAATCTGAACGGCTTCATTTTAACTTTCGAGGCTTCAGTCACCAATGCATTACTCTAGCGAACGTGAACCATCTAAAAGCAGTTAAATTACCGTGGGGAAAAAAAAACCAATCAACCAACCAACCAACAAAGAAAAAACTCACAACAAAACCCCATGAAGCAGGAGCAATATCAGGCCTCTGTTTTTAAACAGGAGTGGGAAAATCCATAGTTTGTACAGATAGAGGAAAACGGCAAGCAGTCTTTTCTCCTGCAGAGTAATCTTAAAATTCTTCGAAAGAAAATTAAAGCTAATGGTGATGTTTTACCTTAAATATTAAAAACAAAAGGTTTGCTTCAGCTCTAAAAAAATCTAGATCCTGTCAACATACTTCAGAACCACAGGCCTCAGTCATGGATACACCCAGGTGAAATCTGGGTTTCTCAGAGATTTAGGAAGAGTTTTCTCTGACAGTTTAGCTTCTGGATTTCAGGTGTTGCTTATTTAAAAAATCTGGCAGATTCCAGGTTTAAAAGGACATGTTAAAACCTAAGCAGGACATATTGCAATTTACATACCCAACTCCAGTCTCTAGGTATATCTGCATATTCAAAACTAGAGCTCCCTAAAACACTTGATGGAGGTAAGGAAGAAGGGAATGAAGAAGTTATAACATTAAGTGTGAAAAAAATGGTAGGACATAAGCACTTACTGTGAGGAAAGGGCTCCAGGGTATATATACTAAATCAGTAGGGACTGATTGAAGACTGACTGACTGGAGTAGCTCTTAGCAGTCCTGATCCATAATCTCCCTGAACTGTTAACAGAGCTACCCTGAAGTACATATTCCTCTCAACTAGCTCTTGGCAACCAAGAGCACTAACTGCCTTAGATCTCATCTGAAGGTGGCTGACCATCTTCCCATATAACCTAAGCTCCTGACATAGAATTCTGGATTTTAAACTCAGTTTGAAAAATACAATGCATTTTCTTTCAGTAGCTAATAATTTAATTTAGTTACCTTGAAAGACACTTCAAAATGTGTTTGAAACACTAAGGATTTAGTTTCTGGTGAGCACCTAGAAACAATAAAGTAGAATCAAACAAGGACAATTGTAGTTTGCAGAGTGCCAAGTTCTTTTCTGTAAAACGAAATTGAAGCCTAAAGAAACAAGAAATTATACTTCAATTTTCTGATGTCCTTTTAAGAACTGTTTTTTCAGTCACAAAGAAGTCACTTACTGGGTGTTGAGGACACTACAATAAAGACAATGACCAGTCTTGATTATGACCAATGATCAAATTCATATCTCAGCTATGACCAGTGATCAAAATGTACTTGCTGACATAGTGTGTCACAGCAGCATTTCTCAGACCATCAAAATAGCTATACAAAAAGTTTAGAGGATGAATAGTAGCACTTCTGCTTTTTCAGTTTGGTAAGTCTATGCTTAAGATAGAAAATGAAAACCAAATAAAATTAGAATGGCAACAAACAGATCACTTATAGTATTTAGTGTGAACAACTTTAAATGAATAATATTTCAAGTGTATTTTAACCTAATTCCCTGAATTTGCCTTTCAATTTTACCAATTCATGCTGAAGACTTAGCTGTATTTGCAGCCAAAGTACATATCATCAAAACCATACAGTCATATTATTATCCCAACTTTTCATGGTATTTAACATTGCTTTGTTATAAACTCAATTTTGGGTATTTGTGAGTCAGACTTAGCAGCAATAAGTAGTTATGAGCATTGTGAAGGTAAAGATGGAACTGACTGTGTTCTGTATTAAATTCAGGGAGCTTTATATCCCTTTCTCTCCCTAATTTCAGGGAATAAGGAAAGAATAAAATGCTGTCATGCTTTCCCTCACTTAGCAATTTTTTAGGTTGCCTTATTAACAGTTTAAGATTGTTAACACAGGTTCATGAACAGATGATCGGTGTCGTAGGATTACGGATTTGTTTCACCATCACACTCATTTTTGCCTTTATGTGGGAGGAAGTTCTGACAATCTCTTTAAAGTGAGAGGTGTTGCCCTTTTATTTAGTCTATTCTCTGGTATTTCCTTTTATTTTCCCAGCGCCCATAGGGAGTTGAATTTCTGTTTCAAATAAATATTCTTATTCTTCTGTTCTCTAAATAGAGGTGCTTTTTATAAAATCTAATTATTCCAGGGGGTAGGGGGGTTGTATTTAAATAGATAATTGAGAAGTCATCCTTTTTTCTTGTTTACCATTAATCTTTGAAAGATGGATTTTTTCCTGGTTTTTTAGATTGGTAAGCAAGTTGCTCAAGTGTTGCCTGATTCCTAATTAATTTCCCAAATGATAGTGTTGTTTGGGGTTCTTTTATACATATACGTATGTTTAAATGGACTTTTAATTTGTTATCAAATTATAGAACTGGATGGCCTTATTATATTTCAGTGTATTTTTAGGTTTTTTATATTCACACGGCAATCGAATCAGGGAAGCATTGTGCAATGGTTTACATTAAGGCATATTGTATTTTTAACTACAAATTTCAGAAGAGCCTTATCTTAAATAGTTGAGGAACAATTAAAGTTTCCATCAGAGAAAGGACATGAATAAGTTCAAAGTAATGAGTTTCTGTAAAACATGCCCTAACAATCAGTGTTGTCTAAAATTTAAATCCTTGGCATTCTTGTAAAAAAATTCTTGAACTAAGAATTTTATTATGCTGTAAAATGAGGTTTTATCCTCAAAGACAAAAGTAAGATAAAAAAAAATCCTGGCAACTGAGTTGGATTTAGTATCCCATAATAGTACTTATTCTGAACATCCTCCTTGAATTACTCAAAGCAATGTTTTTTTCTTGTTTATTCTATTGAGTCACTTTCCTTTTGTTGGTATGCTTACCTATGAGTTCAACTGTTTATTTTCTTTGGTATGAGCTTATGATTTGTCTTTTGACCAAAGTGATAAGTATGTTTATAACCTGTCATCAACTATGGTGGTTTAACTTAGGCCAGATACCAGATATCAACCATCTCATTGCCCCTCCTCTCACAAGCTCTCTGCTGGGGGAGAAAAAAGGATGAAATAAGCTTGCAGGTTGAGATAAAAACAGTGATATCACTTACTGTCTTGAGCAAAACAGACTTGACTTTAGTAAAACTACTTCAATTTGCTAACAATTGAAACAGGCTTGGATGTTGGTAAATACAAACAAAAGTAAACATTCACCTTCCTTCCACCCTTCCACCCCTCTTTATTCCCAGGCTCAACTTCACTCCTTCATTCCTGACTTCTCTATTCCTTCCTGCTCCAAGCAGCACAGGGGGCTGAGGAAGGATTGGGATGTGGAGGGTGTAGTGTTATATTACTGTCTCATAACAGTTCCTCTCTGTGGCTCCTTCCTTTTCCACTGCTGTGGTATGGGTCCTCTCCATGGGCTGCAGTCCTTCAGGGTAAACCTACTTCAGCAGAGGCTCCCCTTGGACCACACTTTCTTTGCAAAATATCCACATCTTCAGTGTGGGTTCCTCCACGCAATGTAGATACCTGCTTCAGCATGGTCCTATCATGGGCTGCAGGAAAATACATCCTCAACTGTGGTCTCTTCTACAGCTTGCAGAGGACTCTCTGCTCTGGCCCTGGAGCATGTCATTCCCCTCCTTCTTTGACCCTGGTACTCATACTGCTGCTTCTCACTGGTTTTCCTCATTCTTGTTTGTCTGCCATTTTTTCTCTCCCTTTAAGTACGTTTTCACAAAGACTCCACTAGCTTTGCTGATAGGCTTGACAATGTTTAGTGGCAGATCCATTGAAGAGCTGGCTGGAACTGTGTCCAGCGTGGGTCAATCGCTGCCCTGATCCCACAGAGCGCATCCTTGCAATCGCACCAGCCACCATCAGACATTTCTGATAAGTATTTACGTAAAGTAAAAATCATAATAAGCAAAGTTCATATGCATTTTCCTAAACCAGAACTATTTACAAAATCAGCACATTTACCACATTGCCAGGATTTTTACCACATTTAAAATCTGTAGAAATATATGCATACTTAGTAAAAACATTCTTGAGTAGCAAAGTAATATCTTCTCTAGCATTTTCTTTTCTTCATAGATGACAGAAAGCATGAGTCTTTTAGCATTCCCTTGTTTAGGCTTCAGATATTAATAAATTGGTAGTCAAAAAATGACCAATCACACTTATATTCCATGACATCCATATACTTTAAATGTCACATGTAAAACTGAATGTCTCTTCAGGGCCTTGAGTACACAAGCAAGAGTTTAATAACACAAATATTTTTTTTATTATTTTATTGATAGGTATTTTTGCACCTTTATGAAGGTTTACTTCCTATAATGTTTTTTGCAAAACAATGCAACAGGAAACAACATCTCTTGCTGTTAAATCGAAGCAATGTGACTTCAATGAGGTGACGAAGGGTCAAATCAACCATAAATAGAAGTGTCAAAAGAAATGTGATTCATTTTTAACATGTGGGAAAATTAAGACCACTTCATTTAATTTGCAGCAAAAGCAATTGGCTGTAAAACTGCAACATCATAGGCAGATACTCTACATTCATTTCACATAAGTATGTGAGCTGTGTGGCATCAAAGGGGCAAAGATATGTGCTGTTGAATATAAGGAGGAATCCATGTAACAAGAAATTGTAAGTAAAGAACAAAAGCTTAAGCAGGATGTAATGCCAAGTACACAACAGGGATACTCACAGCTGATGCATAAAATAGTTGTTAAAGACTAGAAATTGTATAGATGCAGTGATGATAACAAATAGTATGTGCGGGTTTTAAGGGATGAATTTGGTTATGTTTTGTTTTAAAGCCCAGAACTGTTCTGTTTTCTCAATATCCTAAGCACTTCTAAGCACAATATCCAGTTCCCTAAATTATATCCATACCTTGTATACTTCACATATACTTGTATAC
>NDXB01001426.1:1121-31667 GCA_002631895.1 Agapornis roseicollis
GGGGGGGGGGGGGGGGGGGAAGCCGGAGGCTTGGAAGTGTTGGATGGGAGAAGGGAGGAACAGAGACAAAGGGAAAGGCTCTGCCTCAAGGGATCATCTGGATCCGCTGCTGGGACAGGAATCCCTCCCCCCCGGGGACCTTCGGAGCCCCTCGGGATCCTTTGGAAGCCGGGAGACCCGGCTGGCTCGGATCTATGGAGCGACTGCTTGAAGTCATTGAGCTTGGGAGATGCCTCAAGCCAAGCAAGCAGCCCGGGCGCTGGCATGGCATGGCATGGGATGGCATGGCATGGGGTGGGATGGCATGGGATGGCATGGCATGGCATGGGATGGCATGGCAGGCATCCAAGGGCGTTTTGGTGCTGGACGGATGCTCAAGGGGAAAAAGGGATTCTGGTTTCCTAAACCAGCTTGGGAATCTCCTTCCCATCTGGTCCCCAGGGCCGTATCCATGCGGGGAGCTTCGGTAACTGCGGCATATCCCACACTGGGTGGTGCATTGGGATAAATGGGAGCTGCCGTGGATGTATGTGAGCGACACGATGCTGGCAGCCCCGTGCCTCAGTTTACCCCTTCACCCACCACAGGGACACAGCACAAGAGCCAGGCCATGAATGGGGCTGGGTGTGCATGGAATGGGGGGAAAACTATAGAAAACCCAGGAGCATCATGGCCGGGAGCGAGCACCCATAAAGGGGCAGTGAGTCGTGTCCCGCGTCCTCCCCGCCCCAGGCCCTGTCACTAGGAGACGGGAAGCATCCCTTGGGAATGTGGAGCTGTTTGTGCAGGGGATTAGCCCTGGGGACACCCCCTCGGCCCCTGTGCCCGAGGCAGGGATGGAGCATCCCACCCCGCAGAGCCGGGATACCCAGAGCTTCCCCCCCCGGCTGGTACCCGGCCATGGGCGGGGGAAGGCGGCAGCGACATTCCCAGCACCAGGAATCCCTGCAGCTGTTTCCTGCCGCCCTATCTCAGGGGCACATCTGGGGGAGCCGGCAGCAGCCGCTCCCCCCCTTCCCGGTGCTTCCTTCTCCTGCTCCCGTTGCCGTTCTCACGGCCCCCCCATATCCCTGGGAAGGGGCTTATGCCCCCTCCCTGACCCTTATGGGCACCCCCAGTGATGGGGGGGGGGCGCTGGAGCATCACACCCGTTACCCAAATGAGGCCATGGGATGAGACCATTGTGCCACCCCCCCCATACCCTTAAAGGCCATGGGGGGGGTCCATGAGGGGGCTGCACCCATAGTTTGGGTGCTTTACCCCTCTCCCTACCATTGCACCCATCCCTGCTGAAGGAGGGTGAGGATGGGGCTGGGGTTGCGGAAGCTGCAGGTGTGGGGGGCATGGGGTGACTCAGAGGGTGACAAGCAAAGCACCTCCCACCATATCCTGACGGGTGAGGGGACCGGGGCACCCAGACCCACATCACCTTCACCCCCCCGCCCCATAGATGTGGGTGCTGCAGCCCTGGTGTGGCGCAGGGAAGGGAAACTGAGGCACAAGTTGCTGTTTCCTCCCCTCAATCCCTCCCCTTTTAACCCCCACCCCGCCCCACTGCAGGATGTGGCTTTGCCTCAGTGCACGCAGAGGCCGTTGGAACTCATCACAGCCACCGCCCTGCGCTGCCCACACCATCCCCAACACAGGCCCTTGGTACCATCCACCCCGTGTATGGATGCAGAGCTGCATCCCACAGCACTGCATGGAGCATCATCCCCCCCCGGAAAAACACAGGGGGAGAAGATGCTTTACCTCAGCCCCATTGGCCCCCAGTAATGCAGCTGTACCTGGAGTAAGGGGAAAGGCAGAGCAAGCAGCTCTGTTTCCACTCCCATCTGCATTGGTGCAATCCGGGTTTCCTGTCATGGGTCTTGGTGCTTTCCAAGCCTGAAGTGGTGTTTCCTTTGCTCTGCAGGTCCCTCCCCCTGGATAGGGAATGCCTGAGCATCCCCCTCCCCAACCTGCCTGCTTGGGATATGATCCCAGCATCCCCATGGGCATCCCCCCCAGCAGTGCTCAACCCCAACAGACATCAGAGAATCCAACATCACCCCTTCCTGTACAGCAGGGAGGGGAATATAATCCATGGATGAGGCACATCATCCCAAGCACATTTCCACTGGGCTTCCACATCCTTTGTCCCAGCTCTTGCTCTGTCCCTTGACTCCAGCAGCTGGGATTTAGATCTATATAGAAAAGCTTTGGAACACCCCCCCCGTCCTGTCCCGTCCCGTCCCATCCCATCCCATCTCCCCCACGGAACCACACTGTGTGTGTCCATGATCTCTTCCCACTGGATGAGGAGGAGGATGCTGGGTGGGCTGCTGAAGGCCAGGGCCCCTTTACCCCACAGTACATGGATGTGTATGTATGTGAGCCAGATGGGTCTGTACATGTACGCATGTGTATGTATGTGAGCTGCACGCCCCTCTGCGCATGTAGATGCGTATGTATGTCCATGTGTGTACGCATGTACATGTTCATATGTACGTATTTACCCGTATGTACGTATAGACGTGTGTGTACGTATGTCCATGTTCATATGTAGGTATAGACGTGTGTGTACGTGTGTCCATGTTCATATGTACGTATTTACCCGTATGTAGGTATAGACATGTGTGTATGTATGTCCATGTTCATATGTACGTATAGACGTGTGTGTACGTGTGTACATGTTCATATGTACGTATTTACCCGTATGTACGTATAGACATGTGTGTACGCATGTACATGTTCATATGTACGTATAGACGTGTGTGTACGTGTGTACATGTTCATATGTACGTATTTACCCGTATGTACGTATAGACATGTGTGTACGCATGTACATGTTCATATGTACGTATAGACGTGTGTGTACGTGTGTACATGTTCATATGTACGTATTTACCCGTATGTACGTATAGACATGTGTGTACGCATGTACATGTTCATATGTACGTATAGACGTGTGTGTACGTGTGTACATGTTCATATGTACGTATTTACCCGTATGTACGTATAGACATGTGTGTACGCATGTACATGTTCATATGTACGTATAGACGTGTGTGTACGTGTGTACATGTTCATATGTACGTATTTACCCGTATGTACGTATAGACATGTGTGTACGCATGTACATGTTCATATGTACGTATAGACGTGTGTGTACGTATAGACATGTGTGTACGTATGTCCATGTTCATATGTACGTATAGACATGTGTGTACGTATGTCCATGTTCATATGTACGTATTTACCCGTATGTACGTATAGACGTGTGTGTACGCATGTACAGGTATGTACGCATGTACACGTGTGTACGCANATGTCCATGTTCATATGTACGTATTTACCCGTATGCACGTATAGACATGTGTGTATGTATGTCCATGTTCATATGTAGGTATAGACGTGTGTGTACGTGTGTACATGTTCATATGTACGTATTTACCCGTATGTACGTATAGACATGTGTGTACGCATGTACATGTTCATATGTACGTATAGACGTGTGTGTACGTATAGACATGTGTGTACGTATGTCCATGTTCATATGTACGTATAGACATGTGTGTACGTATGTCCATGTTCATATGTACGTATTTACCCGTATGTACGTATAGACGTGTGTGTACGCATGTACAGGTATGTACGCATGTACACGTGTGTACGCAGGGGCCGTACGCAAGTACCGCAAGCTGACTGCCCCGCTGCTGCCCCCTGGCGATGGGAGCGGGCGCGGCGCGGCACTGCCCCCTGCCGGAAGCGCACGGCCCTGCAGCCGCACCGGGGCCCCCGACCCCAGGGACCCCCCTGCGGCCCCGCCGCGCTTCGGAGCATCCCCGGCCCTTCCTCCTCTGCCCTATGGAGCCCTCCTGGCACCGTAGGCACCGCTCACGCCCAGGAGCTGCCCTCAGAGGTGATGGGGAGGGAAGGGGGACACAGAGGGCATTAAGGAGCTCCTGAATCCCAGCCTGGACTGGGTTGGAAGGGACCTTCAAGACCATCCAGTGCCACTGGAGCAGCTTGCTGCAAGCCCCTGTGTCCAGCCTGGCCTTAAGCACTGCCAGGGATGGGGCACATCTGACCCAATTATTTGGTAACACCCATAGCTTGGCTATGAGTAATGTACAAAACTACCTCTTTTTGTCTCCCCTCTCCAGTTTGGGGTGAAACAGGGCTGGTTTTCACACTTCATCTTCCTCTTCCTCTCATCTCCTTTGAGCTGCTGCTTCACAACCAAAATGAGGAACAAAGTGCATGACCAACCTGTCAGAAAAGCCCTCTCTGGCTTTTCCTGATACTCACAGTCACGATCATCTCATGATTCAATCCAGTCCAAGCGCCTCCAGTATCACAAAGCATCAGGTCTTGTGCTCCAACTGAAATCCATGAGGATAGCAGTGAGGAATCCGGGTTTTTGGCCAGCTGGGAGGGCAAAGAGAGGCCAAAGCTGCAGGAGAATTGAGGACAGAAAGAACTAAGCACAGTTGTGAGGACATAGAGAGGGGTATTCCTGGTGGGAAGCCAGGCTCACCAGGAGGCTCCAGCCCCTGCCTGTGCCCAGAGATGAGTTCATAGCCAAGATACTGTTAATGCGGCAGGATTTTCTACCCTATGATTTCTTGACCAGCAGCAGTTTTCCATAAGGAGCTTATTTGAGATACAAACTGGTCTCTGATTCACGCACCTGGAAGCAGCCAAATAATCCAATACCTAAACAGGTGATAAGAAACCTGGAGAGGGGCTTTGGACAAGAGATGCAGGGACAGGACAAGGGGAATGGCTTTAACCTGGCAGAGGGGACACTGAGATGGGATCTCAGGCAGAAGCTCCTCCCTGTGAGGGTGCTGAGGAATGGGGATGGGTTGAATGCCCCATCCCTGGCAGTGCTCAAGGCCAGGCTGGATACAGGGGCTTGGAGCAAGCTGCTCCAGTGGAAGGGGTCCCTGCCTGTGGCAGGGGTTGGGGCTGGATGAGCTTTAAGGTCCCTTCCAATGTAAAGCAGGCTGGGATGCTATAATTTGCTGAAACCCAGGGTCAACTTGGGACTACAAACTGGGTAATTTGCATCAGCCTNGCTTGGAGCAAGCTGCTCCAGTGGAAGGGGTCCCTGCCTGTGGGAGCAGGGGTTGGGGCTGGAAGAGCTTTAAGGTCCCTTCCAACCCACCCCGATGATTCTAATCCACAACTTCCCCGGGATGTGGGCACTTGAGGGAATTAAGAGTGCCCTGAACATGCAGAGGGGATAGACCAGGGAGTGCTGGGAAGGCAGGAGCAGACACCAGTGATGCTCAACAGGATCTCACGTTTATTATTGAGAAGTGATTAATGGTGAAAAGAAAGGCAATGCCCATTCCTCAGCGGCTCAACAAGAAACTGAAGGAACAGATTCACTACACAGTTTACAAGAGTTCTTCTTTTATGTGTGTGTTCAAAATTCATCTTCCTGTAACCAAAACATGTTTTTACCACTGGTCTCAGCTTCCAAAACTCAAAGTAATCCAGACTCCATCTGTATAATGCACAAGAACATCGCTGAGGACTCCTAGGGCTTCACTTTGGAGTAACAAAGGAGAAAATGAACCACCTTTAAGACACAACCTTGTGGACAATTGCTCTTCCATTCTTCTTAGGCCAAACCCCCGACTTCCTCCTTGGATTCCTCCTCTTCCAGGCCATGGGATGGGGGGAAAAGGGGGGAAGAAAGAACCAACATTATTCCACTTGCAGCGCTGGATGTTCCAAGTGGTGTCCCAAGTGCAAATGGCAGAACCATGGGAAGGAGGCATAAAGGGGTGGAAGGGAAGCGTCGGGGCTTAAAAATGAGAGGAAACCAAAAGGCAGATGCCACTTGTGGGCCTCAAAAACCCCAAAAGAACATAGGAAAAAGACAAAACCCAAAGCGGCTGCTGGGAAATCACAACCAAAGCCAAAAAAAAGGGGCAGGATTTTATCTCTACTCTACCTAGAAGGGATTTTTTTTTGTCCTTTTTGTGGTTTTTAAGTCCTATGTCTGGTGAAATTCCAATCCTTTTTCCTTTGCAACTGAAAGATTGGAAAAGGTCTCTTTGAAGTCAATGAAATTAAGACAAACCAAAGAAGTCCTAATTCTCTCTGGGCTGTTTTGCTCATCCTTTCTCTCTCAGGCAGGTAGCTGGGATGCAATCTCTGCTGCAGTCTCTGGGGGGAGGCAGTGGCCATTTACTTCACCCGGCCTTGGCGTTCCTGCAAAAGGAAAGATATTAGACAAGAGCAGTTGGAATTCCCTGGTGCACACAGCATCATAGTGACACACAGATCTGGATCCTAACCCTAACCCGCACCACCAAAGCCATGGAATCATGGAATACTTCGGGTTGGAGGGCACAATTAACCTCATGCAGTTCCACGGGCAGGGATACCTCCTACTAGAGCAGGTTGCTCCAAGCCCAATCCAACCTGCCCTCAAACACTGCCAGGGATGGAGCACCCTTCTGTGGAGAAAGAGGATGTTGCTATGCAGAGGAGGCTCCTTCCCCCATGGCAGTCATCCCCACCTCTCCAGAGGAAACTCTGCACCAAGAGGCAGCACAGCACCACATACATACAGGAAGGGCTGTGACATCCTCTCCTGTGCCAAGGACCATGTGCTGGCCTCTTCTGCTTTAACAGAGCAGCTCTGCACAGAAGTGGGTCCACATTACCCCAGAGGCTTCAGAAATGCTGGAAGCCTGCACTCAAAGTGCCATTGTCAGCTGAATCGATACCACCTTCCCCAGCCCATCCCACCTCCAAAGCAAAGCAATACAGGAGGTGCCCCGAGCAGAGTGAGATGTGGGTTCTCCCTTCTACCCCTCCAAAGGGACACTGATGGAGCTCAGAGTGCTTGTCTCAGGTCAGGATGCTGCCCCATGCCATGTTAACCTGGTGGGCAGAGGCACCTTCCCTTCCAGAAGGATGCAGGTTGCTCAAAGTGCCCTCTGGCACCACTAAACCCATCTCCAGGAAGCTGCCATCCTGGGCTAACAGCACGGCTAGCTGTGTACTGTTAGAAACCATGCCAAGAAGGTTGCTAAGAATAGATGCCTTGCATCCAGCTCAAAGGATGGATGCTCATCCATGCCAGGCTTCAGGCCTGTCCTCTGCATGAGCCCTGTGTGATACCATGTACAGATGGGCAGCTTCTGAGGAGAGACGAGATGAAATCACACATCTCTGCAAGAATACGTGCCCCACACAGAAGAGAATGAAGTTGACTTTTCTCCACTAAGTCTGCCCAAATCTGTTGCCCAAATCCCTGCACAAGAGCAAACCCAAAGTGCAAAGGTGGAAGCAAAGCTGGTCTTGAACATGAAGGAAAAAAAAAGGATGGAAACCAGAAGGAAAGTGCCAAGTCCTGCTCCTCCCCTGCTGCCTGGCTCAGCCCCTTCCGTTCACCAAGGCCAGATGGCAACGTGACCCATTCCTGCTGCGAGAAGCCCCACCTGCCTCTGTCTTTCCAAGGAAAAGATGGGATAAGCCATGGCCAAGTTCAACCACCCCCTTTCTGACCATGTCCTGGGCTGGCTGCAGATGGTGGCTGAGGGTCCTACTGTGCCCATCACCCCATAGCTGAGCAGATGGACCCCCATTACTCACTTCTTGCTGGGAAAGTAAAGGCATCACCTTCAGAAGAGGCTAGAGCAGATGGCCCCATGCTAAAGAGGGGACTCCAGCAAACATCTTCACTTCAGGCTGGATCATAGCCCAGTTTTCACCAACCCAGTGTGCTGCTTAGAACCTCCTGCTCGTCAAGCTTGCCCACAACTATTGCTCCCTTCCATCACAGCTGCAAACAGCATCCTCAGGAGCTTGCTGTCTCCTCCATGGAAAGGGTGGTAGCCATGGCCTGAAGGACTTTCACACTGTCTCATCTCCCCATCCCAACTGCCACAGGTCCCATGAGGACATCCTGGTCCCTGGGTCTTAGGGAGTATCAAGTGAGCACCCAAATCATAGCAAAGAAGAAAACAGATCTACAGGAATGCACAGCAAAGGTCAGTGATGCTGCAAACATTCATCCTTCCTGGCTCACAGAATGGTTTGTGTTGAAGGGACCTTAAAGCTCCTCCAGCTCCAACCCCTGCCATGGGCAGGGACCCCTTCCACTGGAGCACCTTGCTCCAAGCCCCTGTGTCCAACCTGGCCTTGAGCACTGCCAGGGATGGGGCAGTCACAGCCTCTCTGGGCACCCTGTGCCAGCGCCTCAGCACCCTCACAGGGAAGAACTTCTAAGAGCTCATCTTTCAGCCTGAAGGCCCCTCTTTCAGCCTGAAGCCATTATACTCACTGCTCTGAAATCAATGGGCTGTGGGATGATAGAACCGACAGCTCCAGGACAGCCCAGGAGAGGGCAGAGCAGCATCGGCATGCACACACTGGGCTTTGCCCTTGTATCTAGTCCCTGGAGAGCAAAGAGATTCCATCAGGAAGTGGCTTGGACTGCATTTTCCTTAGATCTGTGCCATGTCTCATTGATCCACATGGGAGACTGATCCACTGGTAAACAGCTCAGACTGCTTCCATTTATCAAAGCTCTCCTGCCACTCATTACTGCAGTGCCTGGGGGCTGCAGCAATGGCCCATGCTCAGTCCTGATCATTGCAACTGAAGGAGGTGGAGAAGGCAGACGATCAAGTTTTCTCCTTATGCTGCCAACAACACCAGAAGGCCCATAAGGCTGGGCCCAGAAAGATGACAAGAGGCGATAAATCTGTTCAGAGGCGCTTACCTTGGTTACCAACCAACACTGAACTTCAACACTCATCGGGCAAAGGTAAGGATCTTATTGCCACGCTCCAGAAAGGGAAATAGGTGCTTATCACCAAAGGGAGGGTCTGGAGAAGAACCAAGGGCTGTGCAAGAGATCAACTTGGTTTATTTGGACCTGTCTGACCAGCTGGAAGAGATCCATATGGCCAAGAAGCAACCTCAGCTTCAACGCGAGAGCATCCTAAAGCAAAAGGCATCACTCCCCCACAAAGGAACAGCGTGAGATCACGTCGCTGGAGTCCAGTCTATGCTCCCAGCATCATTCTCCAAAGGGCTGAGACAGCCAGCAAGCAAACCCTGGCCTCAAGACACGCACACACACTCTTGCTCATCACAGCCCTTGCTCAACAGCTCCACTTGCCCATGATATGGCATTTGGCTGTTGGAATTCTCCTCCCAGTGCCACCGCCTGTCACACACAGGGTGTGTGTTTGCAGCGCAGCACAGATTTCCATGTGCCCATGTCTCCAAGGCCTCAGAGATGAAGAAGAGTCAGGGCAGCCCACTGCCTCAGCTGTGCCCAGACACAGCACAAGGGATGGATGGAGCATCCCTTTCTATGTTCATCACAGAGCCTCGAGTCCTCTCTTGGGATTTATAACCTCAACCTGAGGTGTTCCTGTCGTCAGCCTTCAAAAGCCAGCAGAGTTAAGGGAAGAAAGCTCCATTCCTGCCTGTCTCACCTAGGAAAGGGGATGGAAATCAGAGTGATGTGGTTATGCTCGGACACTTTCATCCTGCCTCCCAGCCACATAACAGAGCTCACCTCAACAACGAAGGCAGGAGCTACACACATCAAAGTGACTTTGTCAGAGCAGGAAATACCTTTTGGTTTAAGAAGCAGAAACAACTGGGAGGAAAGCTCAACATCCACAGAACCCCACAAGGGGCCAACTCGCAGCCCTGATCCAAGCACTTGATCACATCAAGAAACATGTATAATCACCCTCCCATAGAGAGAGCCATGTCCCACAGGGCAAAACTCATGCAGGGAACAGAAATCCTTCATGCTATAACAGACATACATACACCAAATACTGCATCCCCTGAAAGGACAAGAGGAGATGGATTTGCCTGAGTCATCAACTTGGATAAGGCCAATACTGTGAGAGCCTGGGTGGCTGTGCATCAGTACAAGCAGGGTGGCACTGCTCTGTGGCAGGAGGCCGGCACTTGGTGCCACAAGGCACTGGTTTATGACCTAAAAGCCAGACGATGGTACAACCAGCATCAGGTACAACCAAAACCATCCAGGCAAAGGAGGGGACACCACCAACTGCAGTGAAAATGCTTGCAGGGCACAGAACAAGCAGCTTGCTAAATGAGTACCTGTCACCTAACACTTCACCTGAGACAGAAGAGAAGAAAGCATCTTCTTTCGGCTCCAAACCTGTTGCAAACCCTCCATGCAGAGGCAGTTTTAACCACAGAACAATGCCTTAAAGACAGACATTAATCTGAAGTCACAGAATCCCAGAATGGTTTGGGTTGAAGGGACCTTCAAGCTCCTCCAGCTCCAACCCCTGCCATGGGCAGGGACCCCTTCCACTGGAGCAGCTTGCTCCAAGCCCTTGTGTCCAACCTGGCCTTGAGCACTGCCAGGGATGGAGCAGCCACAGCTCCTCTGCACCAGGCCCTCAGCACCCGCAGAATGAATGCAATCAGCATATCCAGAAGGATCAGCTCAGGGTAGCCCCAGCTGGAGCTGAACTCCCCCAGCCAAGGTGAAGATGACCTGGCTGAGAAGGGACACCAAGTTTTGCCCACACCAAATGAGTGAGGAATCAGTTCCTAAGGCCAGGATGTGACAAACTTCCCCTGCTTAACCAAAGCTACAACACAACCAAAACCACACAAGGATGCTGTAAAGGGCTTTGGAGTGCTGGCTTAAAACTGTCATGAGCATAAAGAAGTCCTTCTGTCAAACAGGCTGTACCAAACTCCAAGGAGCAGCTTGTTTTCTGTTTCCTCTACTGCTGGGCAAATCCATGAGCATGGACTCAGATGCAGAGGATTTAAAAGGCCTGGAAATAAATGGAAAGGAACTGGGTGCACTGCAGTGGAGGGTATTTGAAGCAAGGGAATTCTGTCCTGGTGCATCCATCAAACTGCACTGTGGGCAAGATTTGGAGCAGGAAAAGGTAAACTGCCTTGGCTGGGAGCATGGAATGAATGGAGCTGGGAGTGTAAGCAGAATTCCTTTGCTGTCACAGGAAACACTTGGCTTTGTCTGGATGTGCAATGTTCAGGAAGCCAGCTTGTAGGCAGAACCACTGGCCTGGTGGATATGGTAAAGCCAAAGCAAAGGCAGCACTAACCAGGATGACCATAACAGCAAGAGAACAGTGCCAGCTCATCCTGCAGGGAACAGTGCAGGGAATATGCTCTCTCCTGCCCTCCCCTCTGAGGTTGCAAATGAGGAAGATAAGAAATAAAGAGCCTTACAAAACACACCCCAAAGCACTCATTCTTTAGCAAGTGGGAAATAGTCTGACACCTCCAAACAGGCTCCTAAAACACCACTTAGTGTGCCCTTAAGTCCTCTTTCCTAAGGGGAGCAGTGACATTTGTCACTATGAATGCTCCCCTTCAAGCAGCAGATGGTGGCAGCATAAACACAAAGCTGCTCCTGTTTGGGAACAGCAGCTCCAATCAGGGAATCCAGCCTTTTCTGGGATACCCCAGCATGGAAACACCCACAACCCCCTCCCCATCCTGCACAGCTCATCCTGATCCAAGTTCCACTGCAGAATGGCTTAAATCAAGGGCAAACTTGAGAGCAGAGAGCACCAAGCTGAGAAGGGACAGAGCAGAGCTGGTTTTCATGGGATACACTTCCTAAAATGCCTTGAAGCTACAAGGAACCAAGTATCCCAACCGATGGCAGAACCAAGCTCCACTAACTTCCTTTAGAGTTCACATGTATTGCTTTTCCACAAGACACAAGCTGTGAACCTTGCATGTGAAAGCAGATCCCGATCCAAAACAGTCACTGCACCATTCCCAGAAATCCCAGTGCATTACTATGGGCTGGGGATGGTGGCAGTGGTGGTTATTTTGGGTTTCTTACAGAGCAAGCCATTCTTACAGGGAACAAGGCGGTGATGTGCTCTATCAGGAAGCTGCTGTTACAGGTTCCAAGAAGTCAGGTAGGATCACACTGGGAGTCAGCTTCAGCATTTGGGATCAGGAGAACACCCAACATTTTTAAGCACTGGATAAGTAGAGCAAAGCAGAACATTCCAAAAAGATGGAGAGCAGCCTCTGAGGCCAGGATGGACAGAGGCAACAGCAAAGGATGAGCAAGAGCATGAGTTCAGTGCTTTCTACCCTGAGTTCAGTGCTTTCTACCCTGACCTGGCCATTTCAGCTCCAAGGAAGGAGGAACATGAATATCCTGTCACAAAGCCTGGTGGCAGAGACAAAAGAGCTGGTAGCAGTGGTAGCACCCGAGATGCTCCAAGGGAGATATTGCAACCAAGTGAGTAAATGGTCAGTAGCACACACCAATGGATTATCTACCAGATCCCCTCCTTGCCCGGGGATTCCAGAGATGGATGACTATGTTTCCTTCCAAAGAACACTGCTGCTGCACTGTGCCACACTGGAATCCATATCACTTAGATCACTTAAAAAGAAGATCCTGAACACCCATCGTTCTGCCCCCAAGATGCTAGCACATGCCCAAGAAACACTGCATTTTGAAGGGTCCTCCTCCTTCAATAGGAAAGTTGAGAAAATGGTTTGCAGTGCTAAGACAATTGCTAAACCATGGTTTTAATACCCCACTGATGTTCAGACATCACAACTTGCAAAGGCAACAGCTATCCAGTAGAAGAGACCATGGATCTGTCCACTTTTTGCCCTCCCCACTCTGCTGCTCTTCCTTCTGCTCACTACCTGATCCCATTTACCCAGGATTAACTCTTCCCATCCATCCATCAGCAATATAATCTCTTCCATTCTCCCACCGTGCCAAGGTCTGCCTGAAGTCAGATCTGGAGCAGATGAGAAGTCCAGCTTCCCAAGGCATCCTGCACACAGCTACCTCTCTGATGGCATTCCAAACCTTAGTAAAAGGGATATCACCACTTGAGGACAGGCTGGATACCAAAGTGGAACAATTTAGGGATGTGAAGGCATACAAAATACACAGGTTCTCACTAAAAGCAAATTGACAGCCTGCAATGGATTCCTTCCTCCCTTACATCCTTGCTTCAAGTGCTGGAAGTGGCAGGGGACTGGGTACAGAATGGGATCACCTCAGTGTATGGGCAAACCAGCAGAAAGCTGTGCTCTGGGTTGAGATGAAGGGACCTTAAGGCTCACCCAGTTCCAACCCCTGCCACGGGCAGGGACCCCTGCCACTGGAGCAGCTTGCTCCAAGCCCCTGTGCCCAACCTGGCCTTGAGCACTGCCAGGGATGGGGCAGCTACAACTCCTCTGTTCAACCCATTCCAGTGTCCTAGCACCCTCATAGGTAAGAATTCCTTCCTAAGATCCCATCTCCATCTCCCCTCTAGCAGGTTAAAGCCATTCCCCCCCTTGTCCCGTCCCTACATCCCTTGCTCAAAGCCCCTTTCCAGTTTTCTTATTATGCCTTTAGGTATTGCTAATGCTCATTTTAATGACTGTTTTGATCAAATACAAGCCAGACCCCAATGATGGGGAGGTTCAGCAAGAGGGGCCCAATGCCAGTAAGATTCATGTCAAGTAGCAATCCTGTTGATGAAGCAATGACAGCAGGCTTGGAGCTGATGGTCAAGCCAGTGCTGCTGCAGGCTTCAGACACAAGCTTCAGACCCAGCCAAGCTCTGCCAGGAGGAGCAGAATGACCACTGGCACTCACCAGAGAGGAGAAGCAGTCACAGACCTGAGCTGCAGCAAGGGAAATGTAGGTTGGGCATTAGACAAAGCCTTCCAAGAGGAAGAGTAATGAAGCATAGGAGTAGATTGCCTGGGGAGGAACAGAAACTGCGCTCCTGAAGGGCTTCCAAGTAGTGGGAAGCATCTGTGACACTGACTTCACAGTGAGTAGGGGATGGATTAAGTGGCTGTTTCCTAACAACTCCTCATATTCCCCCCACCCCAGTCTCCTATTTCAAGCTGTTCCCGTCCAGGGGCTGACAATAGCACAGGAATACAGTGTGTGTAGAATCCAGCACTAAGGAGATCTAGAGCAACCGAAGGGCAGTGGATTGCAGGCATGGCCTGGGCAAGCCTCCTCACACTGCTTTGCCCTAGCACCCATTCCCACCCCAAAGGTTAGGGTAGCAGGTTCCATGAGGCACAGAGATGCCCACCAAGCTCGTTGAGAAGCCCCTGCCTTTACAGCCTGGGTTTAGGCCAGAGACAGACACACGAAGTTACCTTCTTAACATTTTCCTCCTCCTCCTGGCGTTTCTCATAGTGTGAGAAGTCATCGAAGATGGAGGTGGTGTGCTTGTAGGTGGCAATGATTTTCAACACCTGCTTAGCCTTTTCCAGAGGCACCTCCTGAGTGTCCCTGGAGTTGGTCACTGGTTTGTTCTCGTTGTTCTCTAGGCGGATGTGCCGCAGTTGGCTGTTGGGAACGTCCTTCACAAAAATCCACCTGACATCAAAGCGTCCCTTCCACTTGTCCTGGGACCACACACCCGCACACGTGTTGTAGTCCACAGCAGATTTCATCTCTGCTACTCCACAGAAGTGACCACTACCATTGACACTGAAGAGTAAGTACACGGGGCCCTTCCCATTGAGGGAGCGATAGGCAGCATCCAGTCTCTTGTTGCCGTGCTCCGTGCTGCACCAGATGTTGTATTTAATGGAGCGGTGGATATCGTCCTCCGAGTAACTCTTAATGATGAAAACCCGGCCGTGTTTCGGGTTCCAGTCAAAATCCTTGGGGTTGTAGTTGTTGATGGACCTCAACTTCTCCAAAACAGGGTGAGGTTCCGAAGGAGCAGAACCCGCCGTGGCCTGAGCCTGCCCCACACTGGTCCCATCCACCCCGTTCTGACCAAAGCCACTGCCCCGGTTCCGAGGGGCGACCCAGCGGGTGGGCTGAGCCGCCGGCACCGGCACCGGCAGCTGCGGCTGCGGCACGGGCAGGGGCTGGGGCTGCTGCCCGCTGCAGGCCGGTGCCACGGGGGGGGTGGGGGTGATCTGCTGCCCCCCAGGCTGGGGGGAGGCCTGGGCTGGCTGCTGAGCCATGTTCGGCACTAAGGCTTGCGCTGGGGCTTTTGCCACAGAGCCTTTGTTATCCCAAGTCCCAATATCCATGTTGTGTTTTATCGGAGGCGGTGGGAGGCTTGAGCCAGCAATGCCATTCTTGGTCTTCAGCTTGGGCTGCTGCTTAGCTGGTTTGCTGGCGATGTCAGCCCAGGAGGTTGGCTTTGGAGGAGCGATAGTAGCCGGAGGCAGAGCGTTGGATGCCACGATATTACTGGCCATAGATCCACTCCCAACAGCGGAGCCGACGACTTTGGGAACGCTGTTGGTGACATCGGTGCTGCCCAGCTTCAGAGCTGCCATGCCCTGGTCGATGGTGTTCATGCCAGGAGCCTTGTTGAGAGGCTCATTAGCAAAAGCTGACTGCCCATCGATCATGGCCCCCCCCAGTGAGCTCGGAGCATAGGCGTAATTGCTGCTATAGCCAGAGCTTTGAGTGGATTGTCCCTGAGAACTGTTATTCCCCCAAGCGGAAAAGTCAATCCCACTTGGAAAGAAGTTAAAGCCGTGCTGCCCAAGA
The DNA here is from genome assembly GCA_002631895.1 of Agapornis roseicollis. NCBI lineage: Eukaryota > Metazoa > Chordata > Aves > Psittaciformes > Psittacidae > Agapornis > Agapornis roseicollis. The sequence continues at coordinate 16,633 of NDXB01001426.1, forward strand.
AAGGGAGTGCTGCCAAGAGCCCCTGGCTGCCCAAACATTGCATCTGGGAGGAAGTGGGGCTCCCCATTGCTCAGCTGTCCGTACGAGGTTAGGTAGGGCATGGGTGGATCACCCCCTGTAGACCAGGCAGCTTCGCCTAAGGAGTAGGAGAATCCGATGGAAGGACTGTAGTAGTTTGGTAGGTAGGAATCTGACATTGCAGTGTAGGCATTATTCTGGAAAGGAAAAAGAAACATCATGCAGCAAGCAATACACCCTGAATGGATAGAATTGAAGACACATGAATAAAGATCAGCTTGGACTTCTTGTGCCCCACCTCTGCCTACCTTAGGGCCCAGCCTTGAAGTACCTCCTGTGTTAGAAGTACTCTACAAACTGTTTCATTGCCCAAAAAGCTTACACACAAAGGCTCAGCAAGCTTCCCAGTGCTGAGATGGGAGTGCTCTGTGCTCCTGGCTCCATGATCTTACAGGTCTTTTCCAACCTAAACGATTCAACGTGGGATATGGACACAGAGCTCAAGCAATAGACCCAGCATCTTATCCAGCATCCAAATACTATCTTCTACTTCATGTAGCTACGACCAAGGAGGGCTTTTCTTGCCCGTGCAGTGTACTTATCAGCCCTCACTCTTGTGTTTGAGGGAAGGTTTGGACAAGGATGCAGATACAAGTGGAACATGGAGGGAAAAGGTACAGTAGGAGCATGCTGCCAAAGCAAGGATTGTGCCTAATAACCAGTGACCCATAAATACAGCATTACCCACACACTTCAAAGTTTCAGAGCTCCTAATAACCCAAGAACTTGCAAACAAACAGGGATTTCAACAGACTACTCCAGTGCTGCAGGCACAAACACCTGGGAATAGGGAGGAATAGATAGGGTTTCACTAGGAAGACAGCGAGAGCAGCAGCACAAGCATGCAGGCTTCAGATCCAGAGAGTGAAGGGAAAAGCGCTGCTCCATGCCTCGATCTCCTTTTTAACACCCAAACAGCCTTGAGGTTAGGAAACCAAAGGCCTCATTTTACAATGAGGAAACTCTCAGCCATCACAAAGATTTGCTTCCATGAAACCCATGTGTCATGCATTTTCCCCCAGGGAGCACTCAGAGGCTCATGGCTAATGGCCATTCCCATCCCAGAACTTGGAGCTGGGAGCAGCCAGCTCAGTGCAGAGGAGAAGAGAGGCAAATTCGGCTCCCAGTGAAAAGCTCAGCTCACAGCAGGCACTGCTCCAGTTCTCTTTGAGTCATGCTTTCACGTGCCAAGCACAGCTCCTTGTCCTATCCCTGCAGTCCCTGATGCAGAGCCCCTCTCCAGCATCCTTGTAGCCCCCTTCAGACACTGGAAGCTGCTCTGAGGTCTCCACGCAGCTTCTCTCCTCCAGGCTCAACAGCCCCAGTGTTCTCAGCCTGGCTCCATACAGGAGCTGCTCCAGCTCCTGAGCATCCTCATGGCCTCCTCTGGGCTTGCTCCAACAGCTCCATGTCCTTCTGATGTTAAGAACACCAGAACTGCAGACAGTGCTCCAAGTAGGGTCTCACAAGGGCAAAGAGAAATGAAGGGAAAGCAACTGGTTTGGGGCTAACCCAGCCCTGACTTCACAACAATGCATAGGAATTATTTCATATAGTCAGAGGCAAGGTGGGTTTGGTCACAAAATACACCAAAAAGTTTTCTATGGTACCTGAATGCACCAAAATTCAAGAGAGATTCTCTCCACGTCTTCCTTACTCCCAAAGAAGGGGTTCCAAAAGCAAGTTAACAGCAAACTCCATCTGATCCAGCTTTACTAAGCAAGGATGTCAGACTTGTTAAACCCAAACAGCCAATCTTCAGTGCTCAATCTATCCAAAAGCACAACTACTGACCCTGACTCATATGTAACAAGCAAAGTCTCTTCATAAGACAGCTTCTCAATTCAAGGCCAGGTTGGAGCAAGCTGTTCTAGTGGAGGTGTCCCTGCCCATGGCAGGGGGCTGGAGATGGATGAGCTTTAAGATCCCTTCCAACACAAACCAGGCTGGGATTCTATGGTTCAATTATAAGAGTAACAACATACTCCCCTGGAAATTAGCTTTAATGACCACAGACACATTGGCCCACAGCTAAACCCCAAGCCCAGCAGGCAGAGTAGCTGTTTCCTCTCCACAGGCTTCTCCCTCAAAGCTTATCAGTGTCAGATTAAACCCCCTCCCATTGTTAGGAAAGGTTTAGAGGTAACAGGTTTAACCTCATGGAGTGTTTTAACATAGCCTTCATCAAGCTGCTACCTGCAGAGTGCTCACCAGTGAGGCTCAGGTAAGGACGGAGCAGTGACGTTAACCAAGAGCACTGCCAGGTCACTTCAACCTGCTTACCCCATTTGAAATCAGGCTCCTGCTGCTCATTACCTGACTTGTAGAGCTACCCCCCTGCTATGGGACACCCCACCTCACTCTGCTGCCCTACAGCTTACACAGTTACTGCTCAGCATGCCAATAAAGCCATTCTCTCCAACGACTAAGCCTCTTTAGACAGTTATTTCCTCAAATCCCGGCTTCCTCTCCACCTCAGACCAAAAACAGATTCCTTGTAGCTGCTTGAGCTTGCCCTTACTGTGTATCTGAGCTGCTATATACACAGTAACTTCATCCCCAGCAACAGTCACACCTGGGACAGCAGCTCCAGGCAGGAAACTTCACAAAGTCATTACCTCCTGCTTCTGTGAGAGCAGCTTCAGGAGCTGCTCCTGTTAACTGGGCTGCACTGAACTCCTTTTCCAGAGCTCCAGCTGTAACACCCTTCCCCATCTCCAGAAAAAGCCTTCTCCAGACCGACCCTGGGGTTTTCTCTGCCATTATCCTGAGCGTCCAAACAGAGATGAGAGCCAACAGAGCACGGCAAGAATCCCACATTGGTTTGGGTTGAAAACACCTTAAAGCTCATCCAATTCCAAGGGCAGGGACCCCTTCCACTGGAACATCTTGCTTCAAGTCCCTGTGTCCAGCCTGGCCTGGAACACTCCCAGGGATGGGGCAGCCACAGCTTCTTTGGGCAGCCTGTGCCAGCGCCTCAGCACCCTCACAGGGAAGAGCCTGAGATAAAGTCACCCTAAAGCTCCTTTCACTGTTCACATGGTGGTTTAACCTCACTCCTGCTGTAGTCCTAGAGCAGCTCCTCTGTGTGTAGTGCTCCCATTATCTCCTGAATTTTAAACCATGTTTTACCACTGTGACACAAGCAAAAGAGAAACTGAGCCTTCAGAAGTTCTTCATCCATATAAAATAGGGCAAATCACTTTGTTTCCAACACTGGGTTCACCCCCATTTTCTTCAGGAGACCGAAGTAGAACTACACTTGGCAGGAAATACATCTTCACATGCAGAAGGAAGCTGGAATGGCAAAACCCCACCATGAAATAACAGCTACTGGGGAAGCAGCTGCTTTGATTGATGGTTTGAGAAAGTGACCACGCTCTCCCACTTTATTCAGGTGAACTTGGGCTTTTCCATTGAGGGAGCTGAATGCAGGGAATTATCTGAATGAACCCTGAAGACTGTGAAGAACTGAGAGGTTCTTAAAGACTCTGGAGGTTCATTTCTTTAGCACAAAAGAGGAAAACGCTTTGGTGAAGAGCTCCTTTGGACTACTCACAAGTGGAGAGGGAAGCAAAGCCAAAGGGAATGAAGTACCTCCACCACTCCCTTATCCCATCTCATCAGCTGAGCTCCATCTGCTCTGGGTCACTCTCCTATGCTCAGTGAGAGAAACAAGCAGACCCCAGTTAACAGCAGAGCTGATCTTGATCCAGAGCGAGAGGAAAAGGAGCTGGAAGTGTCTTTCAGGAGCTGCTCTAACTAAAAGGCCTCAAGAAGACCATTAACCCATGTAGGGTTTGGTGTCAAACAAGAGAAGACCTTTCTGGTCCACTTGGAGAGAGAACCTGGCTCACATCCTCCCATAGCCCCTGGAGCACAAGTGCAGTGCAGGAAGTGATTCTACAGCAGGGGTTGTGCATGAGCTCACACAGCGCAAAGACCCCGAAAGCAGCAAGGACCCAAGCTAAAACTGAAAGAGCATACAGCAACCAAAATGCAAGAAGGAACCAAGGCCACACCAGCAAGCCTGAAAGATCAGCTTCAAGGCAGTTACACTAAAGAAGGGGGCTGAACACTGCCTGCAACCTCAAACTGCTGCTAAACCCTTCGTCACTCCCCCACCACAGCCAAGTGCTTTCTGCATGGAGAGATGCATGGATGAAGCAGCACAGCGTGGTCAGGAAGCTGCCAACCACCCATGGAGATGGAGAAACACAGAGACGCCAACCAAACACATGCGTAAAGCAGCATATACATGGTCAGGAAGCTGCCAACCACCCATGGAGATGGAGAAACACAGAGACGCCAACCAAACACATGCGTAAAGCAGCATATACATGGTCAGGAAGCTGCCAAACACCACATGCAGTCCATAGAGATGGGAAAACACAAGGATACCAACCAACCAAACATATAGAGCAGCATATACATGGTCAGGAAGCTGCCAAACACCCGTGGAGATGGGGAAACCCACCAAACAGATGTGTAATGCAGCATATACATGGTCAGGAAGCTGCCAAACACAACCCATGGAGATGGGGAAACGCGGGGATATCAACTAAACACACATATAGAGCAGCATATACATAGTCAGGAAGCTGCCAAACACCGCATGTAGCCCAAAGAGATAGGGAAACACGAGGATACCAACCAAACATATAGAGCAACATATACATGGTCAGGAAGCTGCCAAACACCAGACACAACCCATGGAGATGGGGAAACGCGGGGACACCAACCCGAGCCGACCCTCAGCGCTCGCTGGTACTCACCGGCCGTGCCTGAGGGCTCAGGTAGGGCTCGAAGTCATCATCATTCAACCCATCCTTCTGGTGCACGGCTCCGTTTTGCACTGCGGACCAGACGCGGAGCGTTAAGGGACGAGCCCCAAGCACTCACTCCCCCCCATCCCCACCGCCTCGCCATGCTCTCACCTTTGCTGCTTTGCCCCTTGGGTCTCTGCAGGGAAGGGAAGGAGAGAACAGAGAGCGGTGAGTGTCGGCGCCGCGCACAATGGAGCCGCGGCCTGAGGGGAAGGGGAAGGGAAGGGGAAGGCCGCGGGCCTGCGCTAGGCCGCAAAGCCGCGGGCTCGCCTAGCGGGCCCGGCGCGGCTCACTACCTGCTCCAGGAGGCTGCTGGCCGACATGGCTCCGCGGCGGGGCGGGGCGGCGGCGGCGGCTTTGTCCGGGCTCGGTTACCGACGGAGCCGGCTTGAAGGCTGGCTTTGGAGGACTACGCGGTGTGGAAGCCCCGCGGCGGGTGTCGACGCTCTAGGCCGCCGCCCGGCCCCTCTCTCTTCTGCTCCAGCCCCAGCCGTGCCTATGGGCCCCGCCGCACGCGCTCCCCGCGCTCCCAGGCACAATGGCGGGGGGGGGGAGCGGAGCGGTGCATGGTGGGATGGAGGAGGACTTAAGTCAGCAGCGCCCCCTCTCGGCTCTCGGCGTGCAAGGGGGTGTGGTGTGTGAGGTCGCTCTTAAAGGGCCAGGCGCCCACATTGGCTGCACCCCCAAAAGCCCTGCTCTGTTACACCCCCATATTATAGGTCCCATCCCCATGCTCAGGGGACCTGGGGACCATGGCATCCCCAAAAGGAAGATGGGAAGAAGCAAAGCCAAGAGTAGGGAGCAGAGAAGAGCCTGATGTACACACTGAATGGCAAAGGGGGGGTCCCCAGAAAGACCTTGTGCTCCCCCTCATCAAAGGAGAAGAATGGAGTGAAGGCAGTTGGAGATGGTGGTGGTGGATCCCTGATTCCAAATCCATGAGATCAGCTCCTGCAGTTGTCCCTCCATGGGCAGCATCACCCCAAAGCTGCAGGCAGAGGGTCCCCATCCTGCTCTGAGGGGCTGGAGCCGAGCCCCCCTTCACCTACCCCTGCACAAACCACTCAAACCTGCGGCCAGTTTTCCAGTTTTCCTTTTTAATCCAAAAAAATAGGCAAACACATCTTCCTTCCATCCTCCCGCCTCCCCCACCTATGGTGTGTTTCTTAATAGTTCCAGGCAAGCAGCTCCCCTTCCTTCAGCCTTCCCAAACCTCTTTCCCCACTTCCCACAATGGCAGAACCCAAAGGGACCCCAGCCTCGGGGCAAAATCCACCTAAGCAGAGGGAAAACCCCGTTATTCCAGCCCTGTGCTGGTTCTAATCTTGTGCAGGGATTATAGGAAGGAAAAGAAAGGAAAAAGCCCAAATGAAACCCACCCAACAAGTAGCGACAAGCACGGAGCAGCCCCAGCACACAGTGCAAACGGGAGCTGTCCCAGTCTGGAACCTAGCGTTCCCAGGATAGCAACAGCACAACATGCTTTGTACATCCCATAATGTCCCTGTGGCGCAGAGCAGTGAAAGGCAAAGGGGAATTGGAGGGGTTTAAGCTTGAATTGATCGATTGAGCCTTGATGCAAAAGGCTGAAGGGATGGTGGTGAGTGGTACCGAGGGAAAGGGATGAGGGGAAAAATGCTGTGGGACTGGGATCAAGGGAGCCAGACAGAAGGTCCTGGGGCTTTGCAGCTGGGAAATGTGGACAAGGATCATGGACTAATGATGGGAAAGAGCAAACAAATCCAAACTAATGGAGCTATAAACCCAACCTGTGTGGAGGGGAGGGTGAGGAGAGCGACACCTGAGCCACTGCCACCCCCCCCAAGCATGGATAATAACATTAACAATAATATAATAATAATAATAACAACAATAAAAAATTCCCAGTTGAGGTGAGAGTGACGAGTCCAAGAGAATCCCCTTCCCGGGGGGAAAATTCCAAATGAGGTACCTGGTCCACCCCAAAGCTGTGTCCCCTTCCACAGTCACACCAAGGCTTGGTTACCCTCCGGGCCCAGTGTCCAGTTCCTCCCGGCTGGGCTGGTGAGCAGGGATCCAGTCTCTCCAGGACCCTGCAAACAGGGGGTGTTGTTCAGTGCTCCACAGAGCCAGGTCTCCTGTGTTCCTCCAGCTTTTTGTGTCTTTAACCCCCCCCCTCCCCCCAAATTAGAGCTATCTCTATTCTATACAGGACAATGAAACAGCCATGGAAACAAACGGGGTGGCTGGAAAAGATGCTTCACCAAATAAAGCTTCAAATGAAACCAAATTCCCCAACTCTTTCCCCAAACTGAAGCTCATTTTCCCCCACTTTTAGTCCTCCAAGACCACAATCTCCACGTTATGGACCTGGTGCTGATGCTCCTCTCCATCTCCCACCACTTTCTCCTCAGTCCTCAGCTCTGTCTCCAGGATCACCGATTTCCCCTCCGCCTCCTCCGCATCAGCTTCGGGATCGGGAGCTGGGTCAATCTCTATGATGGTCTGCCCATCATCCGAGGTGCCCTCCACAGCTTGGATGGTGGAGGTGAGCCCGGACTCCATGGCCACCAGCTCCACGGGGTTGACCACGGTGGCCACATTGGCCAGGGCCCCACTGTCCTGCATGGCTGCCGAGCTGAGCAGCGCCAGGCTGGAGGACGGGTGGAGGGTGACGGTGTCGGAGGAGCTGGTCTTGGAGGAGGACACCACGGTGGCATAGCGGAAGAGCTGGGAGCCGGAAGGCAAGGTGTGAACAGTCACCGGGCTGGAGCCTTGGCTGATGGTGGCCACAGGGATGTTCCCGACAGAGAACTGCTGTCCGACGGGGGCGATGGCAATGGGCGAGATGACGGTGAACTGGGGCTGCTGGATAGGGGTGGAAGGGCTGAGGACAGTGGCGGAGGCCGGGCGCTGCAAGCGGGGTCTCTTGGGGGGCTTGGGAGCGCTGACGGGCATCAGCACCACATTCTGGATGGTTTGGGACTTCGCCTTCTGGTCCTTGGCCAGTTTCTTCTGCTCTTCCAGCTGCCGCTCCAGGTCTGCAGAGAGAACACAACCAAGCATCACACCCCACGTTTGTGACAGAAGTCTCCTCATCTCAATGCTTCACTCAAATCAAACTGCACCAAAGGAAAAGGTGACCAGATTCTCCTGAGCTGCTTTTGCAGCTGACAGGGAACAAGCAGTCACAGAGTCACAGAACGGTTTGGGTTGGAAAGGACCTTAATATCATCCAGTTCCAACCCCTGCCATGGGCAAGGACACCTCACACTAAACCAGGTCACCCAAGGCTCTGTCCAACCTGGCCCTGAACACTGCCACAATGGAGCATTCACAACATCCTTGGCCAACCCATTCCAGTGCCTCAGCACCCTTACAGTAAAGAACTTCCTCCATAGATCCAATCTAAACTTCCCCTGTTTGAGTTTGAACCCATAATGCCCTGTGTTGGTTGTCTCCTCCTCCTGGGTATTTCTGCTCCCCCAAGCCAGACCCATCTACAATGGAGAGCGGGTAAGAAGCAGCAGGAGCTGCTTCCCAAGCTTGGCTGGATGCCCTTCTTAGGATCCAGGCACTGAGGACACGGAACAGGACTGTCTGCATCAGAAACCATCTCCCTCAACCCCTGTGTGTGTGAACATGGGGAGTCAGGAGTAACCTGGTCATCTCAGTTATCCAGGGCAGTAGGGGACTGGGACATCCCAGATAAGAACAGGTCCTACAGGACACGGTGAGCAGCTCTGGGGAATCCAGGTCAGGTCACTGGCTTCAGCTCAGGGGAAGCTGTGCAGGACACATGATAGCTCCAGGCCAAGGTGAGCGGGCAGCTCAGCACCCAGAGCAGCTCAGAGCTTCAGCACCTATTGCCTGATGCTGGTGGGATCTGACTCACACCCTCAGCCCCCTGCCTGGCACCACAGACTTTGGGCTGTCAAATCCCCCAAGCCACTGCTCACTGTGAGGTAAGGGAGAGGGGAAATTCCCCTCGAGCCCTAGGATGGAAAGGGATCAGGATGGGTTTGTTTCAGGGCAGCATGTGTTGAAAAGAACCCAACTATGGTTCATTTAGGGGGTACCTGGAAGGAAATCAGGTCCCCAGAGCAGCAGCAGGGGGAGAAGCCTTTCCCAGGCACTGACTGTACCTGCCAGAGTGTAAAGAAACTGCTCCTCTCCTTGCTCTGTCTGGTTTTTCCTGTTGTCCAGAACCTTCTTGACTGTGTCCATTAGGCCAAATGTGTGGGCAACATTGTTCAGGACCGCGGCATCTGCAAGGGAAGCACATGGGATGAGTGTCGAGTCCCACTGGAAATGCTTGCATCACACAAAACCCCTGCTGCTGCATCACATACAACTCTCTCTGCTCTTCCACAAGAGCTGACTGCAAAGGCAGACACAGCTCCCTCATCCCTCTGACATCCCAGGCCTCACTAACCCCATTCCCATGCTAAAGACCCAGAGGTGTGTTACCTAAGCAGCTCAAAACTGCTGCAAATGAAAGCACCAGTTGCAATTCCAGAGATGCGCACGAGCTCTCCACCTCCAAACCATTCCCCCATGCACTGACAGCAGCATTGACACACCAGCTTCACTGACAGCTCTGCAGACTTTCTATTTGAATCCACTGACTTCAATCACTCCCAGCTCCAAAAAGCTCCCCCGACACAAAGATGGGCCAGCCCAAAGCTAACTTAGGAAAGACATCAAGTAACCCTGCCTAAAATGAAGGTTGGGGCTTTGTGGACGCTCTCCCAGCAAGAGATGCCCAAAGCCTGTGCTCACAGGGGTTGAACTGGATCAGGGAACTGAGCTGAGTACAAAATAACCCTAAAAAGAGGGTTATTCTTAACCCAGATCACTTCCCTCCTCTGGTTCAGCCCCAAAACCAGGTTCTCTGACACAAGTGAGGGGGCAGGACCTATTGTAGCCTGCACTGAGAAGTGCACAGAGAAGTGTTGGGACAACTCTGGTCCAAAGGATGGACCCCTCTCACTTCATCTTTTGCCTGCAGCTGCCCTTTAAAGCATCCTTCTCCAGGGCAGAGGCAGAGGCTGTGGCTCACCACCTACCTGTCATCTGGAAAGGAGACTGACCCAGCCTCTGCTGGACACCTCGTAGGACTTCTTCTATCTCCTTCTGGATGTTACACACAACCTCTTCCATCAGCCCCACATCAGCTATTCCTTTCCAGAACATCAGCGTGTCCTCTGGCACAAGGAGAGGAGGGAAGAAAAAGTCAAACATGAACAAGCACTTGGTGGTTTCCTCCACTTAAGCCATTCAGGCAAGAGTAAGTTTGCAAGACAAGCTCTGATTTGGCCATTGGGGTGGATGTGTCATGCCAATCCCGCCCCCCGAAAAATGAGTCCCACCCTGCCTGCAGCAGTGAGGAGATCCAGTTGGAGAATACTGGGACAAGCCAAAGGGCTGGGAGACAGCTCTGGCATTGCCTCAACTCTCCTTACTGTCAGGATTTCAGCTTCTTACAGGCCAGAAGAGGGGAAGGAAACAGCTGAGAAGCAGCCTGAGCTCACCCGAGATCTCCTCCGTGTCCTTTTTCATGCCTTCCTCAGTGGCCATGGTGACAGCAGCCGTCAGAGCTGAGTTCCACTCGATGCCCTCCTCCATGCTCTCCTCTGACAGCGTGATCTGAGTGATGCTCCCTGCCAGAGAGGAGGTATCAGCTCCCTCTGCAGCCCCCGGGGGGCAGCCCTGGCCCCTGCTTTATTTTCCACCACCCTCAGATGACAGGGTCAGGGCCTGAGCTTCTTTATAGAAGGGAAATGGAGCTGATTCTATCCTGCTTCTAGTAAAATCTGGGACTAAGTCAGTGTGCAGCCACTTTAGGGTTTCACCATGGTGCTGTCCAGGAGGCTCTCCTTAGCCTATGGATGACTTTGCCATCTCACTCGCCCAGGGCCTTACAGAGCTGTACCTTGCCCAACTGAATGATGTGCTACAGTTGGAAGCAGTTCTTTCCCCTTAACCTAAGATCACTTTCTGCTCAGAAGCATGGGATTCACTGGGAATTTGCAGTTGGAACTATGGAATCCTGGACTGGTTTGTGTTGGAAGGGACCTTAAAGCTCATGCAGTTCCAGCCCCCTGCCATAGGCAGGGACCCCTTCCACTGGAGCAGCTTGCTCCAAGTCCCTGTGTCCAACCTGGCCTTGAACACTGCCAGGGATGGTGGGACTGGTGGGGGGGATTGAACCTGGTTTGGTGAGTCTAGGGAGGAAGAGGAGTGCCAGGGACACTGCCATGGCACTGAGTGGTCTCCTACCATCAGCTGATGTAGGGGTCTGCACCACACTCTGCTGCCCTGGCACTGGTGCTCTGGCGCTGCTGATGAGGAGATCGAACTTGGTGCTTCTGCAAGTGTTGGTGCACACTTTGTCGTGCTGGTAGAAGTCAATCTGCCCCGAGTCCATCATCTTCCTATGCAGGGAGGGGGGAAGAGAACCAAGCTCAGCTCAAATCTCAGACTAAAGGGAGTATTCCATGTAGGAATGCTACGCAGACCATAAGAAGGGTGGAGAATGGGAGACTCTGCACACGGTGCTCAGCAAGTGAAATACCTCAGCATGATGCCTCCGAGGCGGATGGCTCTCTTCCAGTCCTTCAGGGTGGACTTCCCAGCCAGGTGGACAAAGTGCTTTGGGCTGATCAGTTGGTCATTGAACTGCCAAGGAGACAAGCAAAGAGGGTAACATCACTTTGGAAGTGTGAAATGGAGCACCCAGCACAGCCATCCACAAGTCCTCTAACCCCCAACTTCCACCCAGGAAGAGGAGCTGCTTCTCACATCCCTACCAGCTCCCACCCCCCTTGCCACTGCAATGCTTCTAACTCCAGACTGGGTCTGGAGCCATCAGCACTGGAACCACACAGCTCTACCTCAGAACAGCCCTGAAGGCTTTCTTAGGAAGCATGAGTCAAATCATCTCCTTCTGGGAACATGGACATTGGAGATCACTAAGGGAGGCTCCTGTTCCATCAAACAGCCCAGCAACATCTGCTTGGCACAGGCATTCACTCAGCTGTCCTGTCCTGCTCCAGGAACTAAGCTCCTGTTGAGCCTCAGAAGCTCCCACTGGAGATTCAGCCTTGGCTGTTCTACCAGTACTCAGAACCCAGCATGGTGCAAAGCCACGCAGTTCCAAGGCAGGGCTCATAAGGAAGTTCTGCAGAGCTCAAGCCTCCAGAGAGCAGAGAAGGAACCCACTGCAAAGCTCTCTCACCTTCACACACTTGACATTAATCCCTGGGCAGACAAACTTCTTCCAGAGAAGGATGGCTTTGCTCTCCCCGCATGTGATGGGGTAGGCGATCTCAATCTCCTCGTTCGCCTCGATGCTGCTGGGGTCTATGGGAGAAGGAAGGGGGGAAAATGAAAGTATCCACCAAAGAGGATCCAGTCCCATGAGGTCAGAGCTGAAAGCTCACAAGATGCACTCAGGGAACGAAAAGAAGGGCAGATCCCTGGTCAGGATCAGTCCTCTCTTGGTCTTCTCCAATCACTAACAGCAACTGGCATGTGGTTTTTCATCTAGCACCACTCCAAAGGCAGCTCATCTATCAGCACAAGGGGAGATGTGTCAGCAAGAACAGGCCTTGTGGAAACAAAATGCTCTCAAATGGGAAGCTCAGACTTCTGTGGTCTCTGTTTAGCAGCAGGAACAGCTATTTCCTGCCAATACATTCTCTTCACACGCCGAAAGACTCACACCCCACACAGGAAGCAGAAGAGTAGTCAAGATCTAGCGACAGCACCTAATACCAGGAGCCTTTTCCCACTCACTCCCCAGGATAGCAGGGAGCATTTGGAGCCAGCAAGCTCGGCCCTTCTAAACATCCAACCCCAAGTGCCAGGCTGTTCTTCAGCACAGAGCCAGCAAGCAGAGCGTGGTGCTGCACTCAGCGCAGACACAACCACCATCCTCCTCACCAGCATTCCTGCTTGCCAGCAGCCAGAGTGGAATCTCGGCTCCCCTGGACCCCCTGGGAGCCCTTACCATTCATTGCAGGAGAGCCAGGAGCTCACTTCCAGGACTTTGAGACCAAGCAGTAACAGCAGACTCTTATTCCAGGCTATGCCCAGACCCTGCACCCACATCCATGCCTGGGAAACAGCATCTGCAGGGGCAGAGCCAGAAGGAAGCCCGACGAACTGGAGCCACCAGCCCTGCAGAGGAGGGGATTCTGCCCATGCCAAGCAGGAACTCACCAATCCCTTCTTCTAGCTTGTGGATGGTGTGGGTTTCGACAGCCACCACGGCGGTGCTGGCCTCAGAGCTCTCCTGGTAAATCCTGTTGGGAAAGCAGGGATCCAGGAACAAACAATGGATTCAGCTTCACAGTACATTCCCTCCATTTCTTCCTTGCCTGTGCTCCAGGGATGTGGATTCTGTTTGATCCACTTCCACAGTGAGAATCCCAAGGCCAAGTACAGGCAGAGGCATTCCTAGCCCTGGCATCCCACCCTCCCCACTGCCAGTGCCATGAAGCAGCTCCGCAGTGGTGCTTCCTGGTGCCTTCTCCTCCCATTCCGGACACAGGCAGGAAGAAGCAGAGCAGAATGTCCCAGGATTTCCCCTCCCAGCCCTGTGTGACACTGCAGCACTGGTAGTCATGCAGGGAAGAGTCGCTGCCATGCCTACATGTGGCTATTAGTTTGATGCTCCATTAACTGCAGCATCAAACATACATCATGACTGTTATGAGCCTGGTGGCAGCAGCTTCTCTGCAGCAGCAGCCCAGCTACCTCTGAATTCCCTCCAACATCCCAGTATTGCTGTATTTTGAGAGGATTATCTTTGGGAATGCAGCCATGGATGCACATATGGGTCTGGATATACATCCAGCAGCTGCAGTGTGGCAAAACCCCATCCTAGGCTGCAGAGGGAAGAGGGAGAACAGGAGGATGTGTGGCCATGGCAGCACCATCAGCACCTCTCCACTTCCCTGCTTCCACAAGTGCTTCCACATTATCCCCACAGGACATCTGCAGTGCTCAGAGGCCCCATGGCAGTGACACACACCAAAGCCTTTGGGGTCTTTCTCCCTGCACAAAACCAACACAGACCTGGAAACCACAGCACTGGTGGGTCCCCTCGGCACAGAATTCCATCGGGATCCCCCTGATCCCACCCTGCACCTCCCAGAAGAGCCAACTCACCCTTGCTGCACCGGCTGGAGCTGCAGGATCACCTGGGTTTTGGTATCCTCCGGGTTCTCCCCTTCGTTGCCGTCACTTGGTACAACCACCACATCACCCACAGGGACGCTCACTTCGGCATTCGCCATCTCTCACATGAAGGCTGTGGTGCTGCAAGGGGGGGCAAAGCAGAGGCTCTGTGTGTGTGGGGAGAGGGATACGGTCCATGAATCCACAGCAAGCACCGGGCATTGCAGATCCAGCACCTGGTGTGCTGGGATTCCTCCTCCCCATCACCATGGGGATGTCCAACAGAGAGAGGCAGAGCCCCCAGTCCCCATCCCACCCGCACAATGCGGTTGGAGAGAGCACCACATGCTTCCCAAGGTTGGATCCAACTGCCCTTGGGATGCTCCGATCCCTCACTGCCCCACAGGGGCGCTGCTATTGCCTTGGATGCAGCTGCCCTTGGAATGCTTAGATCCCTCACTACTGGGATCAGCCCAGGGCAGATGCTCTGCCCCCAAAGTGAAACCCTTGGATCCAACCATTCTTAGGGCGCTTTGATCCCTCGCTACCGGGATTAGCCCAGTGCTGATGCTCTGCCCCCAAGGTGGGATCCTCAGATCCTACTGCCCTTGGGATGCTCCAGTCCCTCACTGCCCCACAGGGGAGCTGCTATTGCCTTGGATGCAGCCGCCCTTGAGATGCTCTTATCCCTCGCTACCGGGATCAGCCCAGTGCTGATGCTCTGCCCCCGGAGTGAAACCCTTGGATCCCAAGCTACCGGGATCAGCCCGGATCAGCCGCTCTGCCCCTCAGCGGACCCGCTATTCCCGGTGGGAGCCGCGCTCACCGGGGCTGCTCTCGGTTCCGGACCACCCCCCATAGCGCTCGGTGTCTCACTTGGTGCCACCCTCACCCCAGCACAACCGGTACCGGGACCTCCCCCCCTCCCCTCCCCACACCGGGGTCCGTTCCCCCCCCCCCCCCCCG
>NDXB01001427.1:7284-23453 GCA_002631895.1 Agapornis roseicollis
TTTTTTTTTTTTTTTTTACCCTCCATTAGTTAACTTTTTTATAGTAATATTATATTTGTAGTATTTTATTTTCTTTTAGGATAAAATACTGATGCTCTTTCAGTGTTTAGTCATCTACTGCTAATTCTACTGTATTTTTTCTTCCCTGGTTTATGTAGAAACACAGGAAGGTATTAAAGGATGCCAGGGTTAGAGAGAGACAGAGAGAATGAATGAATAAATGTTACATTGAATACTGTGTAGTGGTCCAAAAGGTTAGTCTTGGGGAAGAAGTGAAACCAAAAAGAAATGGTAATAATTTCTTACCAATGTATTTCAACTTCTTGGCCAGTGCCTCCCTGGAATCTTCAAGGTACTTTGCCACACTGGAGCAGTTCACAGTGCTGTTCATTCTCAGCGAAGGGCACCACCCACTAACACTGTGACATAATGTGTTAACCAAATGTCACTTAAAATTTATCAGAGACAAAGATCTAGTTTCTTTGCAGAAGTGGTACCAGTGTATTGTTCTGAGGTAGTTGATATTACCATAGATAATTTCTGGGAGTGAGAAAACAGTAATTCCTTCCATGGCCACAGCTATCACCTGTATCCTGGAGACTTGACTCTTATGTGGTCAAATGAAGGGCTTGAGCAGACTGGGGTAACTATTCTTTTGAATTCAGTATAAGCCATTACGGATCCATGTTATTTAACTGACATTTGTTTGTGGTTTGTTGTTGTTTTTAACTTTTTCTGATTGGGAATGAGCTTTGAGGCAGAGCCCCTTGTACCCCAGTTTATCACCTGAGATAGAGACCTAAGACAGAAGACAGTTATATCTTAGAAATGAAATCAACCAACCAAAAAAATAATCCCTCCAAAGTCTGCAACAACATCAAGTGATGATAAACTCTAAAATGTTTAAATGTTACTGTGTATTTGGCACTGTATTCATGTACGTATTACATTAGTTAACGATTGCTGAGTATTTCTCATCGAATGTTCAACTGTGAATAGGAACAGAAGTGCATGCATACATTGTAGATATGTCAGTGAATAAAATTAGATATTTGGGAATCTGAAGTGGGTTTGAGTGAGATTTGGATCTCCTTAGCTGATTTATTTCTTCTGGTAAAAATGAAGAAATATTTAGTGGTTTAATAAAAAGGTTTAAGATACTTTGTGACTCTTCACTGAAAAGTTGAGGAAATATGAAACCGTGGTGAAGGTAAATATTAAAAGTTTTGTGAACAGAAACTGCTGGTTAACATAAACATTTAGTAAATATGTCGTTATGTTTGTGAAAGTCAGTGTTTCCTACCTGTACTAAATTAGGCAGCTTTCAGAGAAGTGGCCGTATACCTTCTCTGTGTTGTTAGTTTCTGCAAAACTTCCCATGAATTCAGTAGTTCTTTCGCAAAGCTGTGGTGCAAACACTAAAAGCTTTTTGAAAGCAAAAAAATATTTCCTTTCCTCACTCTTGTGTTGCAATACTGTAGGAAAAAAAATCTTAACCTTCATAATGATGGAAGGTTTAACAAAGGACATACATCAGTTGTCATGCCTGCCACGTAAGTATAAGGTATTAAGCTTTTTTTCAAGAACACAATTTCTCTGTAGTATTTGAATGTGTTTCCTTGCTGAAAGTCTCTGTAAAGCTTTCATTTTCCCCTTAAAGTAGTAACAGAAATATTGGAGATTGTTTTAGAATTGTGCAGTATATATACTGCTGCATAATTCTCTGAATTTCATAATTCAACAGTAGATCAGAATCATATGGCCTCTCAAAGCAAAAAAGAGAAAAAGGCAGTACCTTCATGCATCAAATAACTTATTAGTATTTATGGGTGTTGAAAGTCAGGGCAGCATAATCAATTATGGAAGAATTTGAGAGCACTTTCACAATTGTTTTTACATCAGTATCTGCTGGGTCTCTGTAATGTTAGAAAGTTTGCATCTTTCTTAAATGACAAGTTGTGGGGAATCCTGGTAAAGTTTATTAAACAGAAGTCATTTAAATGAAATGGTTAATGCTAAAAAAACTGTCATGAGGGTACTTAGTTTTATTAGGAGATGTCTTCAAAGTTAACTTTATTTTGTTAATCACATAAATCTCTTAAATAATTATCAGCCTTATTCACTGGGGCTAAGCATTTAGCAGGCTTTAACAGCAATTAAGTACTTAGCAAAGTTAGCAGAGCTTTTAAATAATATTTATTGAGAGAATCTCATAGAATATTCATATGACATCTGAATACAGTTTTTAAAGTATGTTTGAAAGAATAACATGCGGGTACACGTTTAGCTCATCTGTCTGAATTACAGTGATACAGTGTGGGTTACTCTCAACACTTGCTATTTTGACAAGCTGAACTACACAGATTTAAGAAGCCTGTTATTTGCCAGCATTTGTTCTATGTAAAAGCTTACATGTATGCAAATGCTCATCTTTGTTAGTATTATTGGGTAAAAGTTAATGTTGGTATATGCAGTAATCAAGATATAAGCATAGAAGCCTGATTATAAAACTGGTTTCTCATGTTGAAAATGCATGAAGAGAGCTAATGTGGTGTGTGTGTGTGTTGGCATATTGTGCTTCAATGTCTGGATTAATAGGTACTCTGATAGTAATACAGGATAAGGACTGTCACTCAAGGAAATAAAACTTTTTTCAAGAGTGTTGGGAATTTTGTTCCCACTTTGCTGCCATGCACAGTGTAACCTGAATTATGAATGCATGTGACCATACAGCTGTGAGATTTGCCTTTTCTAAGATTATGCTCTAGGAAGACTTACTCAATTTCTGGGACTGTATTGTTGGTGTTAAAAATGATCAACCGTGAATTTAATTAATTTGCTTAGGTATTGTCCATCAAATAGGCACAAGTAATGGAGCAGGTATACTCAGGAAGTATCATGAAAGTACTCTGAAGATATAATAGCATAGGTATCTGTCGTAGTTTAAACCCAGCCAGGCAGCGCATTCACTCACTCAACCCCCCCCTTCTGGCCCTCCCCTCTTTCCTCCCCGACTCCCAGAGGAGTGGGAGGAAAGATGAGCCGAAGGACTCCCACGAGTTCAGATAACAACAATCCAGGTATAACACAAATCACTATTGCTATCACCAATAATAATAACAACAAGGAAAAACAAGGGAAGAGGGTACGATACCACCCGCCGAAAATGAGCTCGACTCGGAAGTTCCCTCTCCTTCCGGGTAACTCCCTGGGCATGACGTGCTATGGTATGGAATACCTCTTTGGTCAGTTTGGGTTCTGTCCCTCCTTTCTCCCAGCCCCCCCTTCTCCCCGGCAGAGCATGAGGCTCACAGAGTCCTCGGTCAGGGCAAACATCGCTCAGCAACAACCAAAAACATCGGCCTTATCAGCCTTGTTCCCGGGTTAAATCAAAACACCAGCTACTAAAGAGAAGAAAAACTGACTGCAACTGCTGAACCCAGGATATTATCTCATGGTGTACCTTCCTGCAGGGATGGCTTTCATGTATGAGTATGCATTGTGTATGTTTCTGTCTCTGAATAATTCTGTCTGAGATATGACTTCATCTGAAATTTGAGGAAGTTGAAAAAGAGTAAATGGCTGATAAATT
Source organism: Agapornis roseicollis (assembly GCA_002631895.1). Classification (NCBI taxonomy): domain Eukaryota; kingdom Metazoa; phylum Chordata; class Aves; order Psittaciformes; family Psittacidae; genus Agapornis; species Agapornis roseicollis. The sequence goes on from NDXB01001427.1 coordinate 10,877, forward strand.
CATGATTCATGTTTTGAGGTGCTTCCTGCTAATTCAAATACATTATGCTGCCTCTGTCTTGATATCTGAAGTTAAATTCATTATAGAAATTGTCTTTATATGCGTGCACACACACACACAGTAAGTTTTGTGTTATTCTGTGTAGGAGATATCCAAGCCTCAAAAACAAATTTTGTTTTAAATGGAGAAGTGCTGAAAATGCCAAAAATCAGTGAAATCATCTATTGTACAGAAGTTAACCAAGAGTTAGTACCAATACAGTGGAGGCTTTTTTAACCTATCAGAAAATCGGAATGAAAACAAAGATGCTTCTGTTTGAAGATGCTGTCCTCTACTCTGATTCATTTTATTCTTCCCTTGAGATAGATAAATTGCTAGAGAACTAAATACCAAATGTCTTTCACTACAGTCCTGTATAACCAATGCCTCTCCCACTCTTTAATACACAGCACTTAATTGCTTATTTATTTTCAGCCTATGTTGGTCCATTTTATCACCTAATCAGATTGTGTTTGAAGCACCATTTGGTAGCAACAATAGTGTCTGCTTTGCCATTTGGTTCTTCATGAATTTACTTCCAAGGGTTTGTTCTTACTGGGGGCAGGGGGGAGAAAAAGGGGGAAAAAAAGGGGCTTTTTTTGCTGCAAGGTAAGTAAGACTTTAGCAATCTAATATTAAAAAACCACAAGAAATCACAAAAGTTGTTGGTAAGTCAACCCTGAACTCCACTTGTATTTAAGTTTTACTGTAGTTTTAGCTTCAGAGAACTGACACATACATATTAAAAGCTGCAGGGGAAGATTGGCAGATAGCAAAGACAAACCCCAAATTTATTTTACTTGTGTGTTGTAATTTGGGACTATTATACGCTTTTACCCATCCAAACCTCCTTGCCCATTTCACCTCTGTGTGTGAGTGTGCTGCTGGTCTCTCAAGGAATAGCTTTGTTCTTTTAACTGTCTGAAAGACATGCCATTCCAAGCTTTCACAACAGGAGATATTTTCAATATGTGATCATCCCTGAAATACTGTTTGAGAACTGAAGATGCTCGTTGATGAAAGGAGCTGCCTCCTTCAACCATTTGTTTTCCAAAGCTGATTGCCTGTGGCATGATTGTTTTACTTGTGTCTGAGCAAGAGAATATACAATTTACTCAGTGCTTTAAATCAGAGAAACATCCTTGAATGAAGAATCAAAGGTTGTCCTTACTCACAAAGCAGTATTTTGTGCTATATGTTAATGTAAATTTAGCACCTGTAAACTTCTTGTAGCTAGAAAATATGTCACAAAACTTCATTTTCTCTAGGGTGTAGCCAGATGAGGAACTGCTGTTGGCAGAAGACAAAGAACGCCCAATGCCCTTGTGGAGCTGTAGGCAGTGGATAAGGAAAAATAAATTCTTGGAATTCTTTTACTGTAAAGTATTTTATTTTATTTTATTTTATTTTATTTTTTTATTTTATTTTATTTTATTTTTTAATTGTGTGATACCCTGATACATAATTAGGCCAGAAAACCAGGACCTNAATTTACTCAGTGCTTTAAATCAGAGAAACATCCTTGAATGAAGAATCAAAGGTTGTCCTTACTCACAAAGCAGTATTTTGTGCTATATGTTAATGTAAATTTAGCACCTGTAAACTTCTTGTAGCTAGAAAATATGTCACAAAACTTCATTTTCTCTAGGGTGTAGCCAGATGAGGAACTGCTGTTGGCAGAAGACAAAGAACGCCCAATGCCCTTGTGGAGCTGTAGGCAGTGGATAAGGAAAAATAAATTCTTGGAATTCTTTTACTGTAAAGTATTTTATTTTATTTTATTTTATTTTATTTTATTTTATTTTTTATTTTATTTTATTTTATTTTTTAATTGTGTGATACCCTGATACATAATTAGGCCAGAAAACCAGGACCTCTGTAATGAACTTCCTAGTCATTGAAGTGATTTTGTCAGCCACCATTATTTCTGTTGTGGAAGATGTAATGATCCTTTGGGTATCTGTATTTCTCACTCCCCATCCCATTACACATTTGTCATCAACTATTTGGGTCTGAAAAGTAAATTAATGACTAATAGTAAAAGGAAAATGTAAAAGAAAGCTATGGCTGATGCATTTCAGTTACTGCAAACTAGAAATTGAGAACTTCTAGTCTGAACTAGTATGGTTTTTCTCATGTTTATCTAGGCCAGCATCTTCCTTTCAGAAAAGACAAGGAAGGGGAAAAGTGAGAAATAATTCTACTCAGCCTGTTATAGTATGTGACTTAGTTATTCCTTTGATTCTTATAGCATTTAATGTATTTTACTTTCACAAATTAATCCAGCTTTTTATCAAGCCACAACATCCATGACATTCTTCATCAATGAATTCCCCACTTTAACTACAGGGTGTCTGAACGAGCAACTCATTTTGTTTTTCACTTGTTACGTGGTAGTTTCCTTTGGTGCCCCTTTATTCCAGTACAAGGAAAACAGTAAACAGGCAATCTCTGCCTTCTTTATGACACTCAGTTTAAAGGTTTTGTGTCACACCCCAAAGTCAACTCTTCTAACAGAGAGTGGTTTGTTAATGGTCCTTGGTACAGAGAGCATCCTGTGTCTTTGATTATGCTGTCTCTGGGCTTGTTGAAGTATCTTATATATTTTTGATAAGTGGAACCAAACTTATGGTATTGAAATACCTGTTACTTCTTTAGATGGTTTTTCATGCTTAACTGCCAGAAAATTATAGCTACAGACTATGGTTGAGGAGTAAAGGTGTGTAATATTTAAATTGATACTACCTGACAACTAGATGAATCTGAGGTGAATATTTGGTTGTCATTTGCCATGTTTTTCGAATATCTGACTTGAAGTGTTGAGGAACTGGATTCATTCTTGCTCTGAAGTGTTTACAGCTCAGATTTGAAATCAGAATGGCAATAGGACAATTAAGGATGGTAATATATCTTACATTGATTAAATAACTCTCTTTAGTGTGACATATACTAATGAGTATTATAGAGAGGTCCATGATATAAGAAGAAGAAGACTTAATGTTGGCTGAAGAGAATTTAATGAGAGTGAATTATTTATGTGCTTCTTTTATGCAGTCATAGAATGACTTGTATAAGCATAACAGAAGATAGATGATGACACTCTCTTAGAGAGTTTCCATAACTTTTGGAGATGTTTGTTTCAATGTAGCCAATTTTGTAGTCAGAATACATCTTACTTACTGTCCAGGCAGGCATAGGGACTAGTCATCTATGATTTATGTTTTTTATGTCTGCTGATTTTGCTGTAACTGACCCTCCAGCTTTAAAACAGAGGAACAGAAAACTAACAGCAAAAACACCTAAAGCAAAAAGCATTTGAAAGTCAGCAAACTGCAACAGCTATTTTCCATGGACTACTGTGCAGCAATCCTGTTGCAAACAGATTAAAACAGCAGGGCAGCAGTTGTACCGATAGTACCAATATCTGTCAGTATTATTTTTCCCCCGGCATGGAGAGGAAGTCTGTGCAGTTTCTTTTTTAGTATATACCCATCTCCAAGATGAAAACATTTTTCGTATCTTGGACAAGGTGATTTTTAAGAAAATAAAAAATTCAAATATCTGATTGCCAATACTCTTATTTTTATTGAAATATTTAGAAGGTTTCTATTGATATTATGGTCATTAATCTGCAGTTTTCCTGCATGGAATTGACACATCTCAGACTTAGCAAGGTTTACAGGTAGTGTTGCTTGTTTCACCACTAAATACAGTTGAAGTTGATCAATGTAGGGTAAGGAAAAACAGTAACTGTTCTGAGGAAAGTACCTCAAATTTATGAATGCCTTTCCCTTTAATTCATGGTTGAATATCTGTAACTTATTTGCCTTGAACAAATTAATATTAACCTCTCCGTTCATGGATGGGTGGTCAAATGGATTTTCTATTTTTTCCAGCTCTTTATTTTTTTGGGACCAGAAAGGTGACCACTGGTGAAAAGCCATTGCTTTAAACAATTTCTGTGTTTCAGAGAAAAAAAAAACAAAACAGAGATTCAGATGTGTGGGCTACCCATACCTGGAAATTGACCCACATCTGAAACGTACCCACATCCAGCTTTGTCCTGAAGGCAGCAAGACTAGCCAAAAAACAGATTAAGTCTAATTAAAGTAATATGGGTTGAACACTTCCAGATAGTGAGAGTTGAGCTTTTCAGTCTGTAATGTAGCCCTGCCAGTCTTACAGTTACTGAGCCAACAGTGACTGAGGTTGTGATGGAGTTTTTATACTTTTGCAAGTCAACATCTGGTAAAGAAAAGTTTGTTTGTAGTTTGCTTGATGTGCTTTACTTGTCCTATTTTGAACTTCTGGCTTCTTAATGATGTTTTCATGCAAATGTTTCTGTAATTATTTGTGTTGGAGGAGAAAAACCCAGGTACCTGTGATCTAATTTTCTACTTATACACTATAAGTAGACGTACTATATTGAGATCTGAACTTAGAGAATGTTCGATTGAAAGTACATCATGTAAGTCACCTGCAGGGGTCTTGCACACTACTCAGAGGTAGGAAAAAAATCTTTCTGCTTTATTTATTTTTAATCACTTTTCCTTCCCACAAACTGTTCAAACACACAGGCACAATTTTCTTTCTTAAGTTTGAAGGTTGTTGATTTTGCCAGAAGGCATGCTAGCTTTCGTTCACCTTGAAGTATTTTTACATCAACAGAAAGATAAGTGCAAGTTGTGTTTGTCTTCAGAACTATGCTTTTGGTCATGGCCCTGATAGAGATCTGAAAAATTGAATGAACATAAAATCCAAATAAATTCTTTTCTCATAATTGACGTAGAGTGAAATCACAGTGCACACTGATAAAATGGGATGGAGACTGACAGTACACAGACCTTTGTACTTCTGTCATTTTGTGTGTGTGTGTGTGGTTATGCTTAACACTGACTAATGAAAAAACCTGAAAAATAAATTATAATTGCTTTTCATCCTGGAGTACATGAAGCATGGAAAAATGTTGCTTTGTGTCAACACTGGACACCTTCCCAAATAAAACTATGCATGGATAATGGAAGAAAAAAAAGCTTTCTGCAAACATAGGAGCTGAAAAGCATGCTTGTCTGAAAGAACAAGAAATCCAGGAACAGGCAACAGAAGATGGATTTTGGCATCTAGTTGCACACCACAACTCACTTTTATCTGAATATTCAATTCCTAGGAATACTTGGGCACTGCTTACTATAAAAAGTATATCTATCTTCTCCCTCCTTTCCCAGTATAAATAATTCTCTTTAGTTCCCCAAAAGGTGGAAACAGCTGACCACCACTATTTGCCTCCAGTGCAACTTACCTCCTCCTGACTTGTTGCTAACAAGAGATGTGAAACAAGAGCTGGTGTTGGCTGAGCAGCCTGTACTGAGGAAAAGAGAAGTGATGTTTGGGAAGGAGCACAAACAGGGAATTGTTTTATATAAGACTGAAGAGCTGCTTTAAACTCTGCTTTATCTCCGGTAAGGAACCTCTCCAAAGAACCATGTATCTCTACCAAACTTATTACTCAAGTTAAAAGATGCTATTTTTTTCTAGCATAAAAGGATAATCTGGGATTTTATGCTAGTTATTGTATTTATATACAAATATATTGCAAACATACTTCCTATTGTTACAGATTTGTTTAGAAGACAGTAGGAAAATCGTCTCAGGGTGTTGGAAGCCTGAAAGTTGTCTTGAGACAAATACAGAGGGGGCTGAAAGCCTGAAGGTTGACTTCTGAAGTCTGTTGTGAGTGTCCCATTAGCTTGACTGATGGTAGAAGTGAGATATTGCTGCTTATAGGTAGAGAGGGGAAGGGTTTTGACTGAAAATTGTTAATTAAAAAAACCCAGCCAACTGTGAATAGCAATTTTACTACTGATTTAAATGTGAATATATTTATTACAGTGCAGACTGGTGTAAACTCTAAAATATGACAGTGCTCATAATGCACTGGTCTAAAGCGATAAACTCAATAAATATTTATTGATACTTTCTGTCACTGTACAAAGCAGACATTCTTCCTAAGTCAAGATGTACATTCTTTGATGTCCAGATACATAATATTGAATAAATGTAATTGCAAGAAATAGCTGACAGATTGGCTCTGTTATTTGTGGATTGGCATAAAGTCATCAAAGTTCTTGCAAACAGCCTATTTATTTATAGAAATGTCAAGATCTTGCTAAAAACTTTAGTCAAGAAAAATTAATGTTGCAAATCATATTAATTAGGATATATCAAGCTATATTAACCAATATAATTTATTTTTTCACATTAGAAAGCTTTAAGTGGTTGCACCAACACCAATTAAAAGAATATATAGAAATCCTTTTTTATTACCATTCTACAGATGTCAAACTGCACAAATAGCTAAACTCCAGAATTTATACAAACTACTAAAATGAAGTTTAAATAGTGCTGAATACTGCTGTATTTTATGGCTCATTAAATAGACTCTTAAAGCAAGCTTCATTGTTTCCTGCAGGTTTTTGAATATAATGTCAGATGCCGAGCTCAAAATAGAATGGGAATTTTCTGAGCTTTGCTTCAATATATGCAAAAAAAAAAAAAAAGAGCATTTAATTGAATTTATTTCTAGGTATTGTAACTCAAAGCTCTCACANGCAGGTTTTTGAATATAATGTCAGATGCCGAGCTCAAAATAGAATGGGAATTTTCTGAGCTTTGCTTCAATATATGCAAAAAAAAAAAAAAGAGCATTTAATTGAATTTATTTCTAGGTATTGTAACTCAAAGCTCTCACATCTGATTTGAAAACAATGTAGCGAGATTCTGACTCTTGGAAGGACTGTAAAATCGCAAGCTGTTCCTTGTGATAGATACAATTTTTATTTTAGCACGTAATGAGTTAAGAAATAAAAGCACTGTTCACAATTTTTGCTGATAGCTGGAGTTTAAAATGTAGCCTCCTGTCTCTCAAAGCCTGATTTGCGAACCTCTGCGGTGGGTATCTTGACCCTCCTGACCATTAAAAGGTAAGGAAATACCTCTGCATCCTAGTTCTGGTCTTCTGTTAGGTGGTCCCTAGCATCTGTATATGATGTTGGGGATTATGGCTGAGATCCTGTAGACCTTCACTTTAACCCCATGTGAGTCTTTCTCATGTTATGCAAGGCCCCACTTGGATTTAGATAGGTGGGATTTTTAGTTTCTCTAATTAATGATCACTAGCTCAGCACCTTTGTGTCATTCTTGTGGGAGTGGAAAACTTGATGTTTTAAAAAGTTAAAGTGTTTACCAGGTGATTGCCTGTTATCCACTCAGATTCTCAGTTGTTTTAAAATTGTTCAGATACATCTCACAAGAGCCCACAGCTCTTTCTCTTGTATTCAGGCAGTTGTAAAGGCTTTTGCTAAGGCTTTAAACATCACATGTTTCCCCTTCTCTACCCCTCACTCCCCGCTTCCCCCCCCCAAACTAATGAAACATGAAAATCATCATTAATGTTCAAGTTTAAATATTTACCATTGTCTATACTGCAGAAGCTTTCCTTGCCTTGGTCACTGTTCTCAAGCTAATCTGACAAGTTTACTGAGGGGGTATAGGACATCAGTATAGTACTCTGTAATTTTCTAGCCTCTTCTAGAGAGGTGGTATTTTTGTTCCCAGTGTTTTCTACACTGGGAACAAAAGACTTTCTGCAAGAAGCCTTTCATCTAAGAACTTTTGTCCTCATTGTGATGTAAAAGTACACTCACAGTTTCAGTGAAGAGTGAAGCAGGACTGAGGAGAGGGGGAGGAAGGCTTGAGAATGGGGAGGGAGTTGTGTGTGTCATTAGAATCATTATTTCGCTTAAATTTCTGGTAAATACTACATAGTGCTGGGTTTGCTGTCCAAAGATACTCAAAACATGAATATGGGGATAGCAGGTCTCACATGGGATCTAAGAAAGGTCTATGAACTTCTTGCTCATTAGTTGATGTCCAGCCAAGAAAACTAAAGACATTTGGAATGGTGTTAGAGACTGATGTTCAGGCAACCATTTCCCACTTTGTGTAGTGGTGAATTTTCTAGCAATGATGAAGTTGGACTTAGAAGCCCTGTGGTGTAGATAACATTGCTCCCAACTTCAGGTGCTTTGTATTCTTACATGCAATCTTCATTGTTTGCTTTCTGAAAAGAAGCATGAAAGGATTCTTCTTACTTAAAAACTGGTCCTAGGTTTTCAAGTCTGTATTTTTTCACCTCTTAGCTTGTAAATGATCAGATCTCTGAGAGGGGTTTGGATATGTGTGTGTATTTAGAGTTGATTAGAAAGTTGTGACTATTAAAAAGGGCTGTTTCATTTCCTGAGATTTGGTTTGATCTGGGGAGGAGCTCTTTGGAGCCTGTGGGCATCTGCAAATGCTTCCACATGTCAAGGCAGTTTAAGTGGGGGAACAGTTTTGAGCTGAGAAATGAGTGACTAAGTGTAGAGATTTGGTTTGGTTTGAAGGGTTCATCTATGATAATGACACATTGGCAATTTAAAAATCATTCTTTGTTAGTTTCAACTGAATGCCAGTCACACTGCAGAGAGCTTAAAAAAAGAATCCAGTATCAACAAACTAACCACAGAAGGCTCTCGCTTCATAGTGATGCTCAAAAATGTGTTAAAATATTAGTAGAGTGTGGAAAGCCAAAGAAGAAATCTTACCCTGGTCTGATCTGACACATAAATAAATGGATTGATCTGATGTAAACAAGTGGATTAATCTGAGTTACAATGGTTTGCATTCATCAATATGTTTCTGTAATAAAATGGCACTTGCAGGAGGGGGAGGAAAAACCCTCTAACTGCCCTTCACTGATTCTTATCATAAAACAAAACATTAAAGGAACAGCAAGACAAGATGTATATTTCAAGCAAACCAGAAGAGGCTTTCATTTCTGTTTGATTTTGCAGTTGGGGAATTTTACTTCATTTCTCCCTTCAAAGGTAGCAGAGAATTCATTTACTGTAGCCTGAGGTTATGATAACAAAACAAAGGCTTGCAACTTAGCATACTTCAGAAAAAAACAAAATAATTCAATTAGACTAACTCACTTGGTCATACTTAGACACTTGTGAAGTTGGGAAGGACACATAACTTCTGTTTTTAAAGAAGGTAGACTGTAAACTGGAAAGAAAACAGGGTCTGGGTTTTCCCAGACTTTTGGAAAGGAGAAAGATTGAAAGAGGGTGCTTGGACTGGAAGTCATCACTCAGCTTTCACTACTTCCCCAGGTGAACAGGGTCAGACCAGAGGACCTGTCAGTTCTAAGGATAATGATTTTAGTCTAAATTGTTCATAAAGTTGAGGCAGCTGAATGTTTTATACTGGTGGCCATATGATCATGAGAACTTTGTCTTAATGGTAGCACAGCTGTTTCTTCTCTAAAGAAAGGTCCCTATCCTTAAGTCAGTAATTTGTCATCAAGTCTTGATACAGTTCTCTTCTTAGGTGACTTTTTCTGCTACTCTCAGATTTCATTTGCTGAATTTTGAAAGTGAACAGGTATCAGACAAGCCTTTATTCTTTCTGGGATATTTTGGTGTGTTGTGGTGGAGATACTTAATGCCTCAATATGATTGAATGTGTTGATGTAAGTCATATTCCTGAACTCAGTAGCTTAATCTTTCTGACCTGCACCATGTTATGTATGAGCTTACGAATTATTTTGGGAGATTTTTTCAATATAAAGAAATTTGGTAGATTTTTATTAAAACCAAAACCTGCTGGTGGATTTGCAATAAACTGGGTTTGTACCCATTTGTATTAAATCCTATTGCTGTACCTTTAGCTTGTAGCCTGTCTGTTGTTAGGGAATGTGTCAAAACAATTGCAATACGTAATCGAATGTAGTCTAAGTTGAGCTGCATAAAGAATGTGATTTTAGTATCTCAAGTTAAGGTACTTTGTGGCTACAAAACTTGTAAAGGCCTAATGGGGAGTCTTTTCCTAGGCTGGATGAATTTACGCTGTGCTAGTTAGTCCATGCAGTTTGTACAAGAGCTTGTCCTTTCAGCATGAGTTTGCATGAGTGAACTTGTCAGCTGCTCTCTCCCATATTTCTGTGACCTGTGCTACACTTCCAAGGCTTCTCTAGTCAAAATAAGTGCAGCCATTTCTGCCATTTCCTTCTAGACAGCGTCCCATTGTAAAATGGTTTAAAGTGCAAAATTTCATTTCCTGGCAGCTCAGTCTCATCAAGCTGACCAACGGTTCCTCATCTGCCATTGTCTTTGTTTTTCCTCCTGTCTTACAGGGGAAAAGAAAATCAATAAATGGAAACCTGAACCCTACACAGGGACTATACATCACATGTCTATGCAAATATGGTGCAGGTTACTTATATTGCTCTTTTTGGGTTTGCAGTCATAAAGAAAGTGTATTGGCAGCCCTCTTCCCCCTCTACTACAAATGTAGGCCCAGGCTTAAGTGTGAGCACTCAGACTAGGATTTATGTGTGTATAGTACTCTTTAGGATGCTTTACAAATGGACAGTGCCTTGTATTCTTTGCCCAGCCCTCCTGACCTCACTGGAGATCTCCACTCCCACTCTACTTAAAAGCATCACCTTTATAGGACCAAGCTTACATATCTTTTGAAAAGTAAAGTTTTAAGCTTTCATCCCCTCAAATGCTCTACTCTGCTAGTTTGACTTCAGAGGAGGAGGAATATCAGCTGATCTTCAGTTCACCTTCCAGTCTTTCCTAATTTTCAAGCTAACAATGTGAGAAGGTTTGAGACAAGTTGTCCCTCAACTTTTACATAAAAATAAATGTCAATGAAAAAGAAATACCCCTTCTTTCCATAATTTTTCATTTGTTTTTTCATACTCGGTGTCCCTGTTGTTAGAACTCAATCTTTTCAAAGCAAAACCAGATATAAGTGCTCCTGGTTTTCCTTTTTTTTGTTTTGCATCCAGCAGTTCCCATGGTTCTGAAAATCAGTTTTTAATCTCCCCGGTTAAAAATAGATTTGAGTTCAATAAACAAGAAGATGAAATCAATTTTTATCTTTTTTTTTTTTTTCTTAGACAGGTGAGTACATCTCTCCCTAAATTTCTATGTATTCAATTCCTTTCCAAATCCTCATAAGTAATCCTGCTTTTACAAACATATTTAGCTTCCTTTTTGGAGATCGGAGTTGCAGATGGTGAGATTTTTATAAAAATATTTAATCTGGAAATAAACCAAAGAGGATTTAAAACTATGATGGGAAAAAACAGATGAAGAAAACAATCTTGAAATGATCCAGGAAATTCAAAAGACAGCTCAGATCCATTATATTTAGTATGTTAGTGCCTGTTTGCATTGTATTTTCCTTCTGTATAGAGTTGCAAGCATAGATTTCAGAACTTCTTGTAATGACATAGTCTGTGCTACTAGGGACCATATGCATTTATAACAAATTGTTTCTAACATGGTAATCCATGAATAGCAAAACAAACATTGCTTAGTTCAGAAAATTTTGAGATTTTTTGATCTTCTCTACTTTTCAGCATCTTTCTTTATGTCCAGAATGTCTGTGTGCATTTTTATTAGCATGCTAATATTTTTAATGTTAGATTTCAATAAGAGGAAAAGATTGCAATAATGTGAATTGAAGCATTTCAAAAAGGTAGATGAAAGAAAGTCATAGTGGAACATAGCTCTGTGAGATATCCTTTAGTTGAAGGGCTGTAACAAATAGCACCTATCCCTTTGTTGGCAAATATAAGAACCAGAGGCATGGCTGGACAGCTGCAAGTGCTAATATAGAGAGCACACATAGTGCTGGGTTTATGACAATAGAAAAGGAATTGAGTTTTGTCCTACTTGTGGAAGAATTTTTGGCATTTGGAGAGAGAGAAATATCTGCTTGTCTGTGAAATGGCAACAATCACTGAATCAGCATAGCTTAGTGCATATTACCTTGGGAAAGAAACATTTAGGAGACCTCCTTTAAAAAGGCTGTGAGATGTGAATGTGTTATATAAATAAATGGATAGCCTTAAGTAGATTGTTCTTTACTTCTGCAAAGACAACTTTTAGATATATGCAGAAAAAAAATGCATCTTCTTCCTTTAAGAAGTGATTTCTTTTCACATTTTATTTAAATACCCAACCAAGGGGAGGGATATGACCACAGTTAGAGGATTACAGTGTTATGTGTATCACTTCACATAACATTCACACATTCCAAGGACATATTCTGCTTAAGGAGGAAACAGAAAAATGGATTTATGCTTGGGTTTGATTTTTCTGTTAAATTTAGCTATCTAAAATATGTGAAGAACTACAAAACACTTGGATGTGGTTTCTTTGTTAGCATTCGTAAACAGTAATGCCATCTAGAAAATTCTTTTTCACCTATCTTCCCATGCTGCAGTTCCCTTAGGAGGCAGCAAGTCCTGACCAAAGCTGGGTAGCCAGCTCTGCTGTTACTCCAGCACATGAGCTCTTGCCTCCAATTATGTGTCACTCACAAACTTACTGAAGGCACCCTCCATTCCTTCATTCAGGTTCATAGAATCATAGAATAGTTAGGGTTGGAAGGGACCTTAAGATCATCTAGTTCCAACACC